>JBBPQN010000914.1:0-11535 GCA_038092575.1 Boletus subluridellus
CTACATTGAGGACCGAGGTATGGTTAACGTTGAGCTTCCGGCGTCGGTGTTGTTACGGGCCACTGGGACGTCACGTCGGGGGAGAGGCAGCGGGGTGTGAATGGGGATGGGGATGGGGATGGGGGAACGGAAGCAGATCTACGAGTGTTGTCGTTCGAGGTACCGGTGCTGGTATTCGCGTGCACGAGGGCGGGCTGGCAGCCAGGGGTGGCAAATCCCCCCGGATTCCGGGTGCGAGGGCTGTATGCCGGTGAGTGGACACTGGAGCCAAGGTTTGGTCTCGAGTTTGATCAGGTTTAGGCCCACGTTCTGGATACTTCTTTTTTTTGTTCTCTTCGATGAACGAACGTGGTTGAGTGATCGACAACACACGCTCGGCGCGTTGCAAGCAGCACGACCGGCCCAGTGTGCGCATTTTTGCGCTTCCATTCAAGTACCCAGTATAGAAATCTGTCCTTTTTCGCCTTCGAAATGTCAATTCATCTAATGAAGCAAATGAAGCAACTGCAACGCTCCGCTCGCCGCCTGATCCGATGGAAACACAGGAGAATCCCTCCCGATCACCTTCCCCTCATATATATCCACAACGTGATCCGCTTCAACAACACCATTCCCTCTACCTCAAACGTCGGCAACCCCAAGCCACCGCCCCCGAAAACACACCCGTCTCGTCGCTCAAGCTTGGATACCACGATACGGGAGTCCCAGCCGCGTCGCCACCTCCGCCTGATATCTCGCAGACTGCGTGCTCAGTCCCTTTTTGAAACGGCTCGTCAAGTTGAGTCCTCTTGTCTAATATGTTTGCAATGTGGTCCGTAACGTGTTTTTAGCTCGACTTCTCCGGCGAAACATTTACTCTGACTCTTGCAGCAAACATATCCTGAACGCACAGGTGTCGATACGCGTCCTCGGACGTTGACTCAACTCCGACTCAGGGTGACTCACTTGGAAGGTATGCGCGTTCATGTCCAAGCTTCATGATTTCCCCCCGGCTTATCGGTTAATGACCGCTCCACAGAACTATGCTTCTGGCTCTTCATCGTCAATCCTGGCTCAGCACATCAAAACTGGTTTCAGAGTCCCTATTTCAAGACATGGGTCGTCGGATCCTTGATCGCCCTGCTTGCTATGCCCTCGATTGCCATTTTCACCCGCGAGGACGTGTACAAGGTCGGTGAACGAGCGTCTGCTTGGGGGGAGACGACTGATCCAGGATCGCAGTGTGAGACATACACCTTTTTGGCCGGAGGCCTCGGAAGTTTCTCATTGGCGATATGGTTCTTGCCCGTCCTGTGGACGTTTCCCTCCTTCCTTCAAAGTATCGTATGACTCTCGTCGTTGGTCGAGGTGTTTCCATGTGATGACTTTTCCGCGTAGAAACAGCACGGCGTCGAGACCAGCACGTTGGTCCGGCTGTACAAGTTTCATGAATTGAATGTCCGTTGCTTCATCGCCTTGTCTCTTTCGAGTTCTCATCGCAAATAGTGCATCCGTGTCGTGTTCCGGTTCCTGTTCACCATCCCACTCATTATTCTCGGTGTCGACGGTGTGCGACCCCATCAACACATCAATGATAAGATGTACGTGTACTTATTTTCGTCGCGCGGGACTAATATTCGACCTCGATTAGGTTCCCGACGGGTGAGATAGACCGCTATTTCTGCACAGCATTTCAGCCTCTCAGCATGTCTCATTTTAGATTTACTGGGTATGCTCGCGGGTATCGGCCTCATCGTCTCTTCTGGGCTCACACTCGTCGTGCGTGTTTCGGTTCCAAATCACTGAGCGCGGGAATGGACATCTATTTATGTACAGATATTCTTTCCACGCTCTTTCGAAGGTGAGATGCAGCAACGTGCGCGTCGAAAGCAGCGAGCACCGCAGAATCTGTTGCGACAGAACATGGCGCATACGATACAAAGCAACGAATCCCAGTCATATATCAACATCATGCATTCCAAGATAGATCTGGATCAGTTCGACGGACTGTCAATCGGAATGCAACCAGATGCTAGTTTGGGTTTGGCTTCCGGATTACCGACGTACGAAGCGGTGGCGGCGAGGGGACAAGATCGTCTGCCGTCGATGAAGGCGGCGTTGGAATCCATGGATCATTTGGGGGCCACGTTCTCGTTGCAGCCAAATCGCCGGACTCAGACTGGGGATGTGGAGTTGGGTATGGTGTTGTCCGTCGGTGAGGTCGAGTTGATCCGGGGGCAGTCGACGAGAGACAGGGGCGTGAGTAGCTTGCTGCATCATTGGCGGTCGCCTACCGGTGCGTGTGCTGCGTTGTTGAAATGGGTGGCGATGGTGCTGACGTAGCGTGTCTTACTTTCGGATTTCCTCTCTCCCTTGGCGTGTAGAGATTGGGCGACCGACGGTGTCGCGCTGGCAGCAGCAGGTGTGACATTGACGATGACAGTGTTGGACTCGTCATCACTACGGATTTATGATTAATGACGGGGACGATAGCAATGATGACTGGATATACTTTGCATTTAGTACAACACTATAGTTGTCTGTATCGATGGATGGGGGATACGTCCGTTTGGACGCTATACTGCAGGCCCACTTGGGATCCATTGGGATCCTGCGCTCTTCCCATCTGACGTTTGAGCCCCGCAGTCCCTACTCATTTCAGCACGGGTATCATTACAACGATGGAGATGTGGCGGCAGCTCCGGATCCCGTGCGTGAGTGCGAGATCCCAGCTGGATCCGAGTCATGATGTGGATGATTGCATTTTTCGATGTTTCATTCTGAACCTCGGCGGTGCCAGTGGCCAAGTGAGGTATATATAGGGCTGTCGCTGGGTTCATCTTGGCAAGCTCGTCGCGCGGGGGTATCATCCGGCGTCATGATAATATCATCGAATGCTTTCTTTCAGCACTCGGCACTCGTCCCGCAAAACCAAAAACGCGTATGGCCCATCAGTTGTGGCTGTGCAGAGTCAAAAAGGTCGGCAGAGGCCGTGCTGAGTCAACAAGGCGTCAACATCCATCCATCGAGGTCCACTCTGGCTCGTCCAGCGTTGGGAGGGAGTTGAATATATGACGGTGTCCATCGAAGGATGTCAAAAGATTCGTTCTTCTTCCTTCTCTCGCTTTTGAGAGGGTCCGATCCTTTCTAACCCATTTTCTCTCTCTGTCTCGCGCCATTATTGATACCCTACGCTTGCAGTATCAGATCCCTGAGAGCCGGCGCACGAAACGGATGATCGAGCCTCAGTGGGTCTACAAAGTGATGCGGGTGCTCTCCTCCTGGAAAACCTAAACCACCGAGACATCGATAGCCTCTGCTCGCCCACCCTGCGCCCTCATACCTCGCGCGGCCGTGGCTGCGGAAACGACGCCCATCTCGAGATCCTTGAACGGATCAAAGAGGATCGTGGCTGACTTGGGCGACTTTGGGAACCGCAACCCGATAGCCATTCCTCGGGCCACGCACACGCCCACTCCCCGTACCATAGTCGTTCATACCCATCTCCCTCCCACTCGACACGCTCAGGGTGCGGGATATCGTTAGGCAGCGTGCTTCCCTTGTGCACTCGCCACCTTTCTTCGGCTAAGCGAAGGGGAGAAATCCCAGTTGGCGTCGGATGTCGAGTTTGTGGGAAGCGACGAAGGATTGGAATGAGGATGATGCACATTTGAGGCGACGGGGACGGGGGACAGGAATAAGGTCAAGTGCAGGAAGATAGAATGGGAGAGAGAGAGGAGAGGAGTTGGTCGAGGGGAAGGTGGAAAAGAGCCGATGGATCTGTCGTAGGTGGGTGATGATGCACGTCTAGGCAATGTCATGTCTGAAGTTGGAATGCAGGCTTGGTGTGGTGGATATGGTCGTCGAGTATGGGTTTACAAGGACAGACACAGGGCCGGTTCCTCGGGTGTTCGACGGAGATTTGGAAAACCCATACAGGCACACAGGGATTGGATCTGATTTCGGACATGGATGGACATGGTGATCGCGCCAGGCAAGAAATATAGTCGTTCCTGGGCTAGATCACACTGCGTATGACAATTGCAGGATGTCTACAGGATGTGACGTTGAAGGAAGGCCACCGCACCGCCATCAGACCATTGCCTCACCTTTACCTCGTGGTATATAATATAAGCTGTAGTAGATTCGGATGCGTTGAGCGTTTTCCCTCCATCAGTCTTTTCTCCACGCACCTTTGCAAACACGCCGACAACCTAGCTTGTAACCGATTGGCACAACATCGTCATGTCAAGCGTCACACCACAACGGTCTGACAACTGTGGTCCTCAGCCACATCTAGTAATCCCGGCAAGTGAAGACGATCTCTGGAGGCTTGCGTATCTCCCCGACGGACGAATTATCACTGGCTCTGATGGCGGGGTTGTGAGGGTGTGGAATTTGGAAATCGGGAAGCAAGAAGGCATATCGATGGAGCACGGGTGTGGGATATACGATCTTGCGGTGACTTGGGATGGCACAAAGATCATTAGCAGTGATGAGGATGGGGAGATCAAAGTGTGGGACGTCGAATCCCACGAACTGGTCCAAGAATGGACTTACCCGGGGGGGATGTCCCGCCTCTCCATCTCGCCGGATGATCGACTCGTTGCGGTTGCTGGCGATATGGTGGCTATTTACACCACGGGAGGGAAACTGGTCAAGGATAATATCCATCTACCTGACGACACGGTCGAGTCCGTCTGTTTCTCTCCCGACGGTAACAAACTCGCATGTGGCGCTCTTGACGGCGACATCTTCGTGTACGACGTCAAGAGCGGACGGCCCATCCTTGGTCCGTTGAAAGCCCACAAAGGTTGGGTCAATTGTGTGCTGTGGTCACATGATGGCGGGAGGTTGTTCTCTGCCTCGGGCGACAGAACGATTCGCTGTTGGGATTCTGACACAGGGGAACAAATCGGGCATCCGTGGACAGGTCACACCCACTATATACACTACCTCTCCCTTTCTCTAGATGGATCGATCCTCGCGAGCGCGTCCGAGGATGGGGCTGTGCGTTTCTGGGACACAAATTCTGGCAATCCTGTCGGACAGCATCTACAACATCCTACTTCTGTAAACGCTGTTTGTTTCTCTCCCTCTGGTGAATTCGTGGCATTAGCAACATCGCATGGAGAGATGTATTTGTGGCGAGTACCTTGGCTGTATTCCATCGAGGATCAGGTAACTACTCACTTCAGGTGAACTCTTGTGACACCGCTACTTATTCTTCGCTGTTTCAGTCACCACGAGCTTTCCCTGACGTATGTTAGTTACCCTGAATTTTCCACATTCCTCTTAGCGCCTCCTAGCATCCTCCCGTACCTGTTCATGTTGGTGAACAAGTATCCCATTTTGACCGCTTTGCGGATGCAAGCATTCTGTAACATTGTTTTTCGTTCCCTTACGCTTCTCAATAGCTATCCGCAACAGCTCGTCCTCCCATACCTTCTGTGCTACCCGACATGCACCACACCTTCCCACCGCCGGCGGACGAACTCGGAGAGCATAAAATATCCAACTTCAAGTATGTCTTTTCGGGGTATTTTGTAGTGTGATGATCTGATACAGTTTCTTCATTCAAATCAACTTTCTTAGCGCCAATCCCCCTCCTCCACCAGATCTCACACCCTATATTTCCAGAGACGGTGATCGGTTTTTCGCAGGAGGAGCTTTTGGTGATGTCTATAGATGTCGCTATACTCGTGGTCCCATATCAAAGCAGGTCTGGTCGTGGGGTTCCGCTCAGTGCTCGCTGCTACTCACTTCCCTCCCAGGTTGCTGTGAAGGCTTTCCGATTTAGGGTTACGATAGATGGAGATACAGGGGACAAATATGTCAAGGTAATTCATCTTATCTACATCTAACAAATGTGATCTAAACTGCCTTGTAGATGCTCCGTCGAGAGCTCGGGATCTGGAAGAGACTCGACCATACCAATGTGGTTCCGTTCCTGGGTATTGCATATGGCTTTGGAATGAGGGGTACAATGTCGTTGGTGTCATTGTGGATGCCAAATGAATCTCTTCACACATTCCTAACGAAGTATGACGATAAACTAGATGTGGTACACCGACTCCAGTTTGTGCGTTCACTCAATATTGTCTGCTTTCGCGTGCTCTGACTTCGCACCATAGCTAATGGATATTGCCAATGGGCTGCACTATTGTGGGTCGCAATTATCATTTCAAACGCTCAAAGACAGTAACATCCTATAGTACATTCTTTTCCGATTGTCCATGGTGACCTCAACTGTGTGCGTTAAACTAGAAACATCAGAGTCGCTCTTGTATGAACATTAGACAGAATAACGTGCTTCTTGATGCAGATCACACTGCGCGGTTAGCCGATTTTGGCTACGCTTCTTCGGTGGGAATTATTCCCGAGGCATTGGCTTATCTGCAGAGGTCTACCGTACGGCCGGGTGCCTTGCGCTGGATTGCACCAGAACAAATTGAATTGGACGAGACGTTTGTCCGGACATGCAAGAGTGATATATACTCTTTTGGTTGTGTCGCCCTCCAGGGAGGTTCATTACACACAAATGTCAATTCCGCGCTGATATTTCTGCAGGTGTTGTCCGGAAAACAACCATGGTCGGAATTTCGGGAAGATGCAGCTGTTATTTTATGCTTGGCGGAAGGCCACAAGCCAGGCCGACCAGAGTTTCGACCGATCAGTGACTCGCATTGGAGTTTAATTCAACGTTGCTGGTCACCCATAGAGGAGCGGCCCGCTACAGAGTTGATAATCTTCACCCTCCAACGGTTCTTGAGCGATTGCTCACCGTCCCGGCCTCTTCATGAGTCGCTGGTATCTGGGTCGGGTCGGGCTGATTCTCTTGTGGACGAGTCATCGTCGTCTCCCAGCCGAGCTATCGCGGAGGGTCCAAGGAGGGATGTCGACATCCTTGACAGGGATAATCAAACAAGGGATGCTCCGAATGTCATTCACACATCAAGGTCATATCATGTTCTCTCCGAAAGGTGGGTACTTTAACCTCTGATGGTTTGTAGTAGCTGAGCACGAACGTGGAATGCCCGTACCATTTCATCCGTCCTTTTTTGTAATAGATATACAGGGGCATCTGGCCTGAGTGCAGAGGATGCGGACAACAACGATGGGGTGTCTTCGCTAGATAATACGTCAGGCTCGGACAGGCCCTACGAGAGCGATCGTTTCTATATGTCGACGGCAGGGAGGCAGCCGAGGTTCAGAGAAACTACACCAGAAGCGTCTGTAGAGCATCCCCGCAAGAGGCAGCGTGTGTAGGCGTGCGTTTCCCGTCACATCTAGTGGTCTGATGAAGGATAATGATTTCTATGGATATTTCGCTAGCCAAATAGTAGTTCCTCCATTCTGCGTCACGACTGACGGCGTCGATTTGCTGTGCAATGTATTTAGTTTCCCGCAGTTCCGATCACAAAACATTTCACCCCGACATTCTGCACGATGCTGACATCCAGTCGAGTATGCGATTACGCTCTGACTGCTGAGCGAGAAGCTATCATTACGAAAGTATAGGATATTCGACCTTTGCAGTTCGCCCCCTGGTCAACCGTCACACTATGGTTCAATGCCAACATATTTTCCGCCTGGGTGTGCTCTCCGAGTTGTGACCTCCATGGAACGACCCTGCACGCCATTACTCATTTTCGACCGCACACGACTGGGATAGTTAGAATATCCATACCAAAGAGTGTGCCCTGCCCGCCGCCATCTCTTTCAGAATCTCCCGTGCATCCTGCATTGGAAATGATTTCACAGGCCACTCGTTCGCTGTGCTCGCCTTGACCTTAAGTAGTCTGGTGACCAGACCGTTCCTATGAGGCAAAGCTGTCTAATGAGTCCTTTGATAAACACAGTCGGCAACGCTTGAGGAATTGCAGGTGTGAAAGTGTTACTATATGCAGCAATGTAGACATATTACGCGTTTGCATCACGTAATCATTCCTCCCAGTTTTCTTCCCTCTCACGGGCTTCACTTGCTATGGATTATGGCTTTGTCGCGGTACGGTCGCGTCACGCCAGAAGCTTGGAGAGGGTGACCTACGAACGAGGATGGGTTTGGGTCCCACTGTTCGTCTTTCCGTCTGATCTCTACCTAGCGGTCGTCCTTGCTTGCAAAAGCGCACCAACCACCGCCCCCCCGAGTGTGCGTCCTCCGCCTTGCGTTCTGCATTATCAAGACCAGCTTATTCAGACCGCTGATGGCCCTTGTACCAGACACGCTAGTGGCCAAGCAAGCTGATACCTCTTTTTATATCGATTCCGTATCTCTTCACCTCTGCCGGACCGTCGAATGCGTCGTGCCGGTCGGCGAAAGGGACTTTCCAATCTGACGAGCACGAAATAGGTTCGATCTACCATTCTCTCTCAAGACTCTCCCACAATCGTCCCTCCCCAGATTCTCGAGCACTGACCCCATCTCATTGCCCCCTTCCTCGCGCGGCTCTGGCTGTGGAAACGACACTCACCTCTCGCGCGCGGCGAATCTGATTTCGGAAATGGGTCGACATGGTGATCCACCAGGCAAAAAATCTAGTCGTGACCGGGCTAGATCATACTGCGTATGACAACAGGATGTCCACAGGATTGGGCGCTAAAGGAAGGCCACTGCACCGCCATGAGAGCATTGCCTCACGTTTACCTCAAGGCTCGTGATATATAAGCTGTAGTAATTTCTGATGCGTTGAGCGTTTTCCCTCCACCAGTCTTTTCTCCACGCACATTTGCCAACACGCCGACGACCTAGCTTGCAACCAACTGCCACAACATGATGTCAGGCGTCACACCACGACGCTCTGACAACGATGGTCCTCAGCCACATCTGGTAATCTCGGCGCAAGATGGCATTATCAACACGCTTGCCTATCTCCCCCACGGACGACGAGTTGTCACTGGCTCTGGTGATGGCACTGTGAGGGTTTGGAATTTGGAAAGCGGGAAGCAAGAAGGGACATCTATGGGGGACCAGAATAGGATATGGGGACTTGCTGCGACCCGGGATGGCACGAAGATCATTAGCAGTAATTTGGATGGGGAGATCAAAGTGTGGGACGTCGAATCACATAAACCAGTCCAAAGCTGGACTCACCCGCACTCGTATCCCGAGGTTGCCATCTCCCCGGATGATCGACTCGTTGCAGTTGGTACTCGGACTGTGGCTATTTATACCATGGAAGGGAAACAGGTCAACCATGCCATTCATTTTTATGGTGTTGTTGTATCCGTCGGTTTCTCTCCCGACGGGAAGAAACTCGCATGTGGCGCTCTTGACGGCGACATCTGTGTGTACGACGTCAAGAGCGGACGGCCCATCCTTGGTCCGTTGAAAGCCCACAAAGGTTGGGTCAATTGTGTGCTGTGGTCACACGATGGCGGCAGGCTCTTCTCTGCCTCGTTCGACAAAACGATTCGCTGTTGGGATTCTGACACAGGGGAACAAATCGGACAACCGTGGATGGGTCACACCCTCGGCATAGACTCCCTCTCCCTTTCTCCAGATGGATCGATCCTCGCGAGCGCGTCCTGGGATGACACGGTGCGCTTCTGGGACACAAATTCTGGTCATCCTGTCGGACACCATCTACAACATCCTACGTCTGTAAAATCTGTTGTTTTCTCTCCCTCTGGTGGATTCGTGGCATCAGTAGGACGAGATGGAAAGATATATTCGTGGCGAGTATCTTGGGTGGATTCCATCGACGATCAGGTAACTACTCACTTCAAGTCACCTCTTGTGACGCTAGTACTTATTCTTCGCCGTTTCAGCCACTACGACCTTTCCATGACGTATGTTCGTTACCCTGAACTTTGCACATTCCTCTCAGCCTCTCCTAGCACTCTCTCGTGCTCGTTCATACTGGTGAACCAGTATCCCATGTTGATCCCATTGCGGATGTAAGCATTCCGTAACATACTTTTCCGTTTGCTTACACCTCTCAATAGCTATCCGCAACACCTCGTCCTCTCATACCTTCTGTGCTACCCGACACGCACCACACCTTCTCACCGGCGGTGAACGAACTCGGAGAATATCAAATATGCAACCTCAAGTATGTTTCTCCGGGTGGTTTGTAGTATGACGATCTGATATAGTTTCTTCATTCAAATCAAATTTTTCAGTGCCAATCCCCCTCCTCCACCAGATCTCACACCCTATATTTCCAAAGATGATGATCAGTATGTCGCTGGAGGAGCTTTTGGTGATGTCTATAGATGTCGTTATATTCGTGGTTCCGCATCAAAAGAGGTCTGGCCCTGGGGTTCCGCTCACTGCCCACTGCTACTCACTTCTCTCACAGGTTGCTGTGAAGGCTTTCCGTTTTAGGGTTACGATAGATGGAGATATGGGTGATAAATATGTCAAGGTAACTCATCTTATCTACAACTAACAAATGTGATCTAAACTACCTTGTAGATGCTCCGTCGAGAGCTCGGGATCTGGAAGAGACTCGACCATACCAATGTGGTTCCGTTCCTGGGTATTGCATATGGCTTTGGAATGATGGATGCAATGTCGTTGGTGTCATTGTGGATGCCAAATGAATCTCTTCACACATTCCTAACGAAGTATGACGATAAACTAGATGTGGTACACCGACTCCAGTTTGTGCGTTCACTTAATATTGTCTGCTTTCGCGTGCTCTGACTTCGTACCATAGCTAATGGATATTGCCAATGGGCTGCACTACCGTGGGTCGCTGTTATCATTCCAAATGCTCGAAAGGATAACACTCCGCAGTACATTCTTTCCCGATCGTCCATGGTGACCTGAACTGTGTACGTCAAAGTAGAAACGTCAGCAGTGTTTTCATCTAATCATAGGACAGAACAACGTGCTTCTCGATGCAGATTACACTGCACGCCTAGCCGATTTCGGTTACGCTTCTTCGGTGGGAACCGTTCCCGAAGCGTTGGCTTATCTGCAGAGGTCCACCGTACGACCGGGTGCCTTGCGCTGGATCGCACCAGAACAAATTAAATTGGTCGAGACGTTCATCCGGACAACCAAGAGTGATATTTACTCTTTTGGTTGTGTCACCCTCCAGGGAGGTCCATTGGACATAAATATCAATTCCGCGCTGACATCCTCACAGGTGTTGTCCGGAAAACAACCGTGGTCGGAAATTCGGGCAGATGCAACCGTTGTTTTACGCATGGTGAAAGGCCACAAGCCAGGCCGACCAGAGTCTCGACCAATCGATGACTTGCATTGGAATTTCATTCAAGGCTGCTGGTCACAAATGGAGGAGCGGCCTGCTATGGAGGCGATCATATTCACCATCCAGCGTTTCTTGAGCGATTGCTCACAGTCCTGGCCTCTTCATGAGGTTCTGGTGTCTGGGTTGAGTCAGGCTGATTCTCTTATGGACGAGTCATCGTCGTCTCTCGGTCAAGCTATCACGGAGGGCCAAAGGAGGGATGTCGACATGCCTGACGGGGATAATGAAACAAGGTACATACTGATGACTATGTCGGTTCAGCCAAATCATGCTGATGTTCCGAATGTCATTCACCCATGAAAGCCATATCATGTTATCTCCGAAAGGTGGG
>JBBPQN010000915.1:0-11528 GCA_038092575.1 Boletus subluridellus
GAAAGGATGGACAAGTCTGTTTCCTAGTTGTCTATGTTGATGACCTCCTCCTAGCCACTACTACTTGGAAGTTCATGAACTCCATCAAAACAAAACTCTCCACTGCTTTCAAAATGCATGACCTTGGAGAGGCCAAATACATTCTCGGAATTGAAATCAAATGGAACTGGAAACTCTGGACTATCTCCCTGTGTCAATTCCAATATTGTTGCACAATCCTTGAGCAAACTGGCATGTCCACATGCAAGCCAGCCTGGACTCCTATGGCACATGGCCTCCAGCTCTCTGCAACTGATCCGATGGATGATCGCATTGTCCCAGAGATGATCATTGAAGGAAAACAGGTTTCATACCTGACAGTCATAGGTTCACTGATGTACCTCATGCTTGGAACATGTCCGGACATTGCATACACAGTTGGCACACTTAGCCACTTCAGCACAAAGCCCAAGTTAATTCATTGGGAAGTGGCAAAACGTGCACTCCGGTATGTACAAGCCACTAAGGACATGGAACTCCAATTCAATGGGGCAGAGCTCTCTATGGACATGGACTTCCATGGATACTCCGATGCTGGCTGGTCTCAGAAATTGGACAACTCCCATTCCACCTCTGGTTTTGTATCCATCAGCAATCACGGAGCCATCTCCTGGTCCAGCAAACTGCAAAGCATGGTGGCCCTCTCCACTATAGAATCAGAGTACATCAGACTTAGCAATGCTGGACAACACTTAGCCTGGCTCTGAACCTTCTTTGACGAAATTGGACATTCGCAGAAGGCCCCTACTGAACTGTTCTGTGACAATCAGGCAGCTATCATTTTATGTTGGAATCCACAATTCCAGGCTCAGACTAAGCACATCCAATGCAAATACCATTTCATCCAAGACGACCTAGTCGGAAAGGGAGAAGCAATGGTCCAATATGTCTCCATCAAGGACATGGTGGTGGACATACTTACAAAGCCACTTGTGAAGGACCAACATTGGAAGTTTGTTCAAGGTATGGGATTACGACTACACTCAAGTGGGAGTGACAAAATATTACTTACTCTGGAAGACATTCTGGCCGTCCAGTCCTCCAATGGGACCACCTAAATATTCCACTACTCTGGAGTTCAGGAGTTCAGGAGTTCCCAACTCCCAAATGCTGTCTTTTCTTACAGTACAGTGCTGTCACTCAACAATACCTCCTTACTATACCTTTCCCTCTTTTATCTTCCCTGATAGATATTGAGGTATGAGTGTGCCTCCATCATACAGTATATAACTTCCACTCTTCTGCTCAGCACCTCAGTTGTTCTCACCCACCTTAGGCAACAGCTGAGCTCTGGTACAAATAGCACCAGACTAACTCTGCTAAACTCCGGACCTTTGGACTTCCAAACTTTAACACATACTGCTGGCAACATTTGAAGAACTTGTGATTTGTGGTGATGGCCATTTTTATCCACCACATCAGTCAACCACTTGTTCATATAGCCCAAAAAAACTTCTTTGGGATCATCTTGATAATTGCTAATGAGGTTCCAGAAAAAAAGCATGGGTTTGGTCATTAACAACATGATGAACATTAAAGGAAAGTACAAACTGATATGTTATCTTTGATCCATGTGTATCCATTGACAACCTGGAATCAGCCTGGTGGGATTCTTGACACAAGGCATTTACTGCATCATGATGCATCATTTTTCTTGGCTCCTTCCCCAGCTGCACTGGCACTGGCTTCCCCTCACTCCTTCATTCTGTGTCCATTGTCATTGTTGCTGGTACTAAACCTTGGCCCCCATGGAGTTGTTGGTAGGGTTTTCATCCTCAGTTTGAGCCAGTGCTGTCAATGGTTGACCCTTTGAGATAGGTGGTACCGGTTGAGGTCGTGGTCATGGTCATGGTCCTGCAGCAGCTTTTACCTTGACCTCTTGTAATGCTAGCCTATCTTGGATGCTGACAATGTGTTCATTCCCAGCTCGATGCCCTTTCTCAGCCTTCTGGTGCTCCTCCTTGAGATGCTGCCTGTCAGTCTCCATTTAGGCTTTGGTGCAGCGTTTACGTTTCATGTTGAGCAAAGGTAGAGTGATGCACTTGGTGGCATTCTCTTTTCAGGTTGTGACCATCATCAGCCTCAAGAACAAAGAGACAGCAGGACAGTGGAAAGGGTGAGTGAGTGAAACTGGAATTTCTGGTTGGGATGGGCTCCAAGAAAAATGTGTTGCACTTGTCAGTTACTGTATTTACAATTCGTGCCATAATACTAACTCTATACAATTTTTCCACATGAAGCTTGCTCCGGGCCTGACATTGTTGAGTATAACATAACCGGTGACTTGTCCAATGCCTCACACCTGTCGATCGTTCACCACCTCTAGGCTTCCTTGCCTGTACCCCAGGTGCCACCAGCTGCTGAAAAACAAATCTGCTCTCACTCAACACCAACACTCTGCACATCAACATTCCTTCCACATTTCAAAGCCAGGTCAGCCTCATGATGGACACAATGGAGCCACAAACAATCAATGATTTTTTACTCAGGATCATCACTTATGTACTGTTAGACAGTAGTAGCTTGTCATTGCTTCTTCCTTCCTGTTGTTGACTTTGGATACTAGGATGCATCTGTAATGAAGCTGGGGAATTTATTGATCCAGCCATGCCTCTGCCTCTGCCTCCTGTGCAATCTAATGACAACTGGACACCTTATCACAACTGGCAGGAGTTTGAGACTGCCCACTGTCTATTTGCATGGGAAGAGATGTCAGCGAAGAAAATCAACACATTACTCCACCTCTGGGGAGTCTCATTAGCCATTTATGGTGATGTGCCCTCCTTTGCTGACCATTGCGATCTATACAAGACCATTGATGTGACGCCACTTGGTAATATGTCATGGAGTAGCCATTGTATCAGTTACACGGGCAATAGAACTGGTTATACTGCTCCATGGATGGATGATTCATATGAAATCCATTTCCAAGACCCATGTAAACTTGTGCAAAACATCCTTAGGAACTCAGATTTCAAGGATGAAATTGACTACGCTTCATATCATGAGTGGGAGGAGCATTCCAATGGAACATATAACTGCCACTGGCATGATCTTATATCAGCAGATTGGGCCTGAAATCAAGCAGTATATGCAGCCAAAATTCATTGTATTTTGTTTGCTAATCCATGTTCAGGATATAATTGCCCAAGACCCCAAGATGCATGGTTCAACTTTCGTGCCAATAATCCTCAGCAGCGACAAAACAATGGTTTCTGTTGCAACCATACAGAATGACCACTATCCCCTCTACCTATCTATTGGAAACATCCACAACAATGTCCGTCATACCCATGCAATGCTGTTGTACTTGTTGGTTTCCTCGCCATAGCTAAGAGTAAGTTGGTCAGCTTATTTGTGTAGTACTAGTACTAAGACTTTCCATTATCTCCTATAGCAATGAAAAGACACTCCAGTAATGCATGTTTCCACATATTCAAGAAACAACTTTTTCATTCTTCTCTATCTAAAATCCTCGAGACACTCAAACCAGGCATGACAAACCCAGAGGTTACAATGTGCGTGGACGGCCACTACAGAAGAGTTGTATATGGATTGGGACTGTACATTGCTGACTATGAAGAACAAGTAGTCTTGGTGGGTATTGTGTGGAACTGGTGTGGATGGTACATAGTTACTTTCAACCTAAGATGCCAGTGCTTCGTCTAATCACACTCCATTAATTGATCTCAGGTGTCTTGGATTTCCTTGGGATCTTGATGGTAAATATGGAAGTCATACACAAGAACTCCTTGAAGCACTGATTGAAGAAGTTGATCCTGGTATGCTATGGGAGGAATGGGGAATAGTCACAGATATAATAGTTCATCTATTTTTATGTTGGCTTTACTTTATTGACATGTTACCCACTGGCAGCTTTTTACAAGCAACTTCCCCCATTCAGATATCCATGCACTACTTTTCCCGATCTCCTCCACCAACTCATCAAAGGAACATTCAAGGATCACCTTGTTGAGTGGGTATGTACTTACCTTGAAGAAACTCATGGGTCTAATCATGCAAGGGAGATTCTCAATGACATCGATAAAAGATAATATAATTCAATGTTACTACATCTGTATGAGCTAGCTAACTGTGATATATGACAGGATTGCTGCCACCCAGCCATTTTCTGGTCTTTGCCACTTTGCAAAAGGACAAGGCTTCTCACAATGGACTGGCGATGATTCAAAGGCACTTATGAAGGTCTACATCAACACCATTGAAGGTTATGTTCCAGATGATATGGTCCATACCTTCCGTGCTTTCCTAGAATTCTGCTACATTGCTTGCCATGACATTATCACTGAGGATACACTCAAAGACCTTGGAGATGCTCTCAAGTGCTTTCACAAATATTGCAAAATCTTTGTTTCAACAAATGTCTGGTCAAATTTTGTGCTCCCCTAACAACACACGATGAAACATTATCCTGAACTTATCTGTCTTTTCGGTGCTCCTAATGGGCTGTGCTCCTTGATCACTGAGTCAAAACATATCCAGGCTGTCAAGCAACTGTATTGGCATTCAAGCAAGTTCAATGCATTGAAACAGATCCTGCTCACAAATCAGAGGATAGATAAACTAGCTGCCTCGCTAGTTGATTTTACCGCCCATGGAATGCTCATATAACCTTCTGCACTGTCTCATCTTTGATATTTTGGCAAACTAATTTTTTTACTTTTAACAATTTGTTATTTTAATAATACATCATAATAGAACAACAACATGATATGGAAAATGATGAAGCCATGCCTGGCAACCCCAGTTCCACTGCTGGCATCATGCAAACTGTCAGTTTGAATAGTGTTAATTGGCAGGCTGACAATGCCAATGAAGGAGAAGAGCATGATGAAGAAGAAGGTGCTGTGGATGGAGAGCAGGTGCTGTGTGATATTTGGCTGGCCAGTACAATCCGTGAGTACATCTTCCTTACTAACCAAGTCTCTATTCTGAAACATCATAAAGAATGTCATTGTGCTCGAACTGTTCCAGATCTCACCAAGGAACTCAACATCCTTGAACTTCCAACCCTCATTTGCTGTTTCCTTTATGACCAGCTACACCCTGATGGACATCAATCCTCTGCAGCTGTGCTGCTGTGGCAAATGCCAGTTTACAGGGGGCATTTGGATATATTCCACTCTGCCACAGCCACCTTCTTTGCACTGAGTGACCTGAGCAAAATTGGAGGTATCCATCACGAACACATATGAGCAACTCCATCATGGTGACGTGCAGCTGCTCATTATGACACCATACTTGTTGACATGGATAACAGCACCAACGGCATCAACAGCATGGACATTGCCCGAGTCCTCTGCTTTTTTCCTTTTCATATCTCAACAAAACCTTCCCCTGTGTGCTTGTCCACTGGTACAAGTGTATTGGCTCTCAGCTGGATGACACTACTGGGCTTTGGATGGTACGCCCCTCATTTGAAGAGGATGGATCATATGAATTATCTGTCATTCATCTCGACTCCATCTTCTGTGCTGTATACCTATTACCTATATTCAGCAACTCAAATTGCATCCAGCCCATGGTTAATTTTGAAAACTCCCTTGACACCTTTAAAGGATACTACGTGAACAAGTTTGTTGATCACCACTCATTTGAAATTCTATCTTGAGCTTTTACTTTGTGAGTCTCTCAATTTCCACCTCTTTGCAGAACTAATCGAATCTGATAGAGCATTCCCAGTGTTGCCAAGTATTTGATTTACATTGTGTGTAGCCTGAGGTAGCAATGGCCAATGAGAACAACATGGAACCCAGCAGCACAAGGCAAGTGCCAGCATGATGCACTCACTTGGGTCCCAACTTGAAAGAACATTAACAAGGCCAAGTCTGCCCTTGCACCCAAGGAAGCCAAGGTGAAAGGCAATGATATCCCTTCTGCCAAGGCAAAGTTTGATGGTGTTATCATCAAATCAAAACCACCCCCATCCACTGGCAGCCATCAGCCATTGTCCACCATCACCTCAACCTGGCATGTTTCCAGGGCCACTGCTCAAGTATGTCCACTTGTAGATGTAAAAAAGCATCCAGCCCCAGTGCCTCAGGCATACACACTGATGATGCCATGGGTGTAGATGTCATGCCCTCTGTGCTGCTAACAAAACCTAAAGGAGCCTACCATCCTTCCACTGTGACCACATCCAAAGTCATTAAGCAGGGGGTACAGCGAGCAAGACAGACTGCTTCTCATCTTAATGTCAAAACTGACACCTGCAAAGAGGATGACAACCATGTGTTCAAGAAGTGGCAAACTTCATCTGACATGCCTGATGAGGCAAAGTTGTTTGAAGAGCAGGATGAACATGAGGTCCAGATGGCTGCCTCACTCAATGAAGCTATCAATAGTGAACCAGAGGCTGATCTGAACAGTGATGAATGGGATGACCTTGATGCTGAGAATGGTGATGACCCCTTGATGGTTAGTGAATACATGACTGAGATTTTTGACTACATGAAGCATGTTGAGGTAGCTGCCAGTCACATACACCACCCACACCCATCTGACCCATCTCCCATAGCTCACCACACTCCCCAATCGTGATTACATGTCAAGTTGACCACTTCCTGGTGTTAAAGACAGTCAAATGGAACATGTCATTCCCAAACCAAATGCACTTCCTCCATTGCATCAGCAAGGCCGACAACTATGATGTCAAAGCTCAAACCATCAGCGAGTACCTCTTGGAGGTCAAGGCGCTCGGATGGCAGTTATTGGCCACTCCTCTGTCCTTGATGGCCATGGCTCCGATCTGGCTAGCTCACTTGATTCTCGGTAACCATAAATAGGTGGGTATATGCCCCCATGCCTATCAAATGCTTGCTAATTCCTTTCATAAAAACTGAACCTGACACACTACTCTTCTTATACCAAGAGTGCCTTACTCCCTGCTGCAAACTTGATGTTGAACTACATACTAAAACTCATATGACATAAGTCATTTCAGAGGAAGTGTGCCAGAAAACACTTCTTGAAGGTAAGTCTTTTTGATGTCACCAAGTTGTTGACTCATGTTGCATGCAGGTAAGCATCTGGGTACATGAGTGGGTACTTGAGCGATGGGAGGAAAGTACACAGGTATCATTGAAGGATGATCTTCCAAAACTAAAAGCTCTCTGTCAGGCCAATCTTCAATGCATGGACACAGTGGCTGAGAACGGTGATGTTGATGGTGTTGAAGATTCACAGCTGCAGGCTGTGATAATCCTCCTCAACTTGTTTATCAGAATGACACGGTCCCAATGGCAGAGAACAGCAAAGGAAGGGTGGATGTGAGAGTAAGATACACACCCTGTGTGGGAGTGTTGGTTCAATGAGGGAGTGGCTTGAAGATAAGAGGCTGGTGTTGATCAAGTAGTGATGAGAGGAACACAGCCAATGAAGAGCTAAGAACTCTGACTGGAGAGGGGAAAGAGGTCAAAGCAAGCTTAACATTATAGAGCCTGAAGGGCTCTCTACTTATACATGAAGAGTATAAGGTTAGAAGTGAGTCTAAAAGATATACTGGGAATGCCCTTAGCCCATGGGCTCCCATTGGTAGATAAAGTATCATATGATCTACCATATAAGGTGTCAACCCTATACCCTGACAGGTGACATGAGAAATTCTAGTATCCAGGATCAAGGGTATTACCATGGCAGGACAGTAGTAATGATGATGTAAGTATACAGTCATCTAGGCCTGGGTTGAGGATATGACCTCATAATGACATATGTAATGACATCACTGGTCTAGGCATATGACATCAGTGAGTCTAGCCTGTGTCACACGAGTTAAGGGTCATATGCAACCAAAGAGATATGAGTAGCATAATGAAAAGGATAATATGGTGAAGATAAATATAAAATAAACCATATTTCCAACACTCCCCTTTGGTATTCATGTTCCTTTGGGTGTAGGATAAATGATGAGAGTGAGACATTTCCGATTGTCTTCAAATTTCTGCCATGTGAGATTCTTTGTAAAGATATCTGCAACCTGCTTATCAGTGGGAATGTAGAAGAGTTTGATAACTCCATCTGTGATGCATTCCCTGATATAATGGAAAGGAATAGTGATATGCTTTGTATGTCCTTCCTGTGCAGGATTGCTGGCTAGAAATATAGCACCTTGATTATCTGCATAGAGCACGAATGGCGGTTGGTTAAATCTCATTTCTGAGAATAATGACTGGATCCAATGAAGCTGCTTAGCTGCCTTGGTCATGCCAACATATTTGGCTTCTGTGCTAGACAAGGTCACCTTCCACTGTTGGCATGATAGCCAACTGACTATACCATTTGCGAGGAATATTGCGTAACCTGTAGTGGACTGTCTGGTCTCTGGGTCTCCTGCCCAATCAGTGTCACTGTACAATAAGAAGCCAGCATTGCTGCTTCTATCATACTCTAGACAGAGCTCTCTGGTACTAGCCAGGTAGCAACAGATGTACATCACTTTGTCTAGATGTTCCTGTGTTGGATTAGCAGAGAACTGTGACATCTTGATAACAGAGTAGGCAAGGTCAGGTCTTGTTCCAAGCATAATGAACAATAGTGAGCCGATAACTGATTGGTATTGGCTATGGAGTGAAGCATTGGGTTTGCCTGTAGATGGTGTAGGGACATAACCACTAGGAAGTGGTGTACAAGCTGGCTTGCAGTTCTCGAGCTTGAATCATTTGATGAGCTTATTTGCATAAGTCACTTGATCCAGCCTCAGGGTCTTTGTCTTGTGATCCCTGGTAATGTGCATGCCTAAGTACTCCTTGGCATCACCTAAGTCCCTAAACTCCCAGTGTTTCATGAACTCCTGTTTCTTCAGCAGGATGTAGGAGTGCAAGCTACCCATGAAAAGAGCATCATCAATATAAACAATGATGACGGCTATATCGTGGTTGTGGAAATGAATGTAGACACCTGGATCGGAATGTGAATGAGTGATTCCAAAATCCATAAGGGTCTTGTGCAACGCCTTGTTCCACTGCAAGGCTGCTTGCTTGAGTCCATAAATGGCTCTTTTCAGCCTACAAACCTTCTTCTCTTGTCCTTTTGCTATGAAACCTTCTACTTGCTCCATGTAGATCTCCTTGTCAAGCTCTCTGAAAAAAAATGCAGTCTTGATGTCTAGGGTGGTGATTTTCCAATCCTCTAATGCTGCTAGAGCTAGGAGAAGCTGTATGGTTTCAAACCTGGCTACTGGTGAGAAGGTTTCTTTGAAGTCTATCCCAAATAGTCATACAATGAGCATGGCAAAGGGGCAGGCACTTGTCAACAGGTCTGGATGACAGGAGAGGAGAGTTGTAAAGCAAGTGGTGATTGGTTGCCTTCTTCATGACATGATTGTGTATAAATCAGAGTGTGATAAACAATGTGTGTGGTGTGGTCCTCATCAAGTACATGCTGACAGCTAACCAAACTGGCCATGGTGATATGAAGATGTAAAGGGTGGAGATGATGCCAGTGTATTGGTTTGCATGAGGCAGAGTCATAAAGCAAGCAGTGGCCATTTGCCTTCTTTGTGACATGATTGTGTATAAATCAGAGTGTGATAAACAATGCATGCAGTGCAGTCCTCATCACTGGCAAGTATGTGCTGAGGGCTAACCAAACTGGCCATGGTGATATGAAGACATGGAGGGTAGAGATGATGCCAGTGTATTGGTTTGCACAAGGCATGTAACCCCAATTAAGAGGTTATTTGCCTACAAGTGCACATGGACTGATTTGGACTGGGAGTGGAAGACAACAGAGGACAAGTGAGAAAACAAGCTGGACATGCAACTTGGTTGAGTATCACTAGAAGAGCATGCCATTTGTGTGAGTGGCATGACCAAACACCTTGTGGTGTGCTGTGGTCTTGTATTGGTGTCTTGTTGCATCTCCCTCAACTGAGACCAGGAAGTCCAAGATCTCCAGCTCTCAATGGGGGCTATCCAATCAACAGCTAGCCACAGGCTAACCATTGAACAGAATTGCATGCCAAGAGCAGGGGTGGCATGGCTGAATTGTCTGTGAACCAAAGATACTGGTGAAGTGAGGAGATGGTCAGCAAATCTGAGGGACACACACTCAGGCTGGCAGTGTTATGGTTTTACCTGTAGCAATGGAACTCCAACCAAGGACGCTACTTTTCAAGAGGCCTTGAAGACGACGAATGAGTTGAGGTTGATGTCAGCAATGATGATGATGAGAGAGATAGCATGGAAGCGAGTAGTACGAGGACAACCTAGTCCAAGGAATGAGAAGTCTACCAAGATCTCTTAGAGAGCAGAGAACCTTGGGTATGAATGAGTAGATTCAGGTTAGGGAGCTATTTGAGCTCAGCTCAAACTTATATACAAGTACACTAGTTTAGGGCTGATCTAACCTGATAAGGTAAGAGAACTCTAGGGGAGGTATAACCATGTCCAAGACGTGTTGTGTTGCGTAGCATGTGATCTCTAGGGAGAAACTGGAATGGATATAGTAGGATCAATGAGGCAATGCTTGGGAGATCTCGGATCTGTTGAGGCAATGAGCCACAGCCTAACCAGGAAGAGTAGGATCAGGGAAGATCCAGGGAAACTCCAGGGAAGATCCAGTCCTTGTGTTTACACGGAAACATAAACGTCTGGGGGAGTGTCCAGTCGCTGGGTGATAGTCAGGAGTCCTTGTGATGAAGGGAAACTCATCGTCCTGGGTGAATGTCTAGACTAGAACCAAGAGCCCATCCTAGGCATAAGGCTGGGGATTGTCTGTTAGAGGGGAAATGGTAGCCACGAGTCATGATCATCAAATACAACCTGGTAATACCATGGCTGTGCCATGAGAGGTGACAGGAAAGTTGTGGTGCCGCTGGGGCACGTGGTCGTGTGACATTAGTCACTAAAACCATAACAGGCAGGGGGTAAGATGTCATAAAAAATGCAGAATAGAAAAAAGTATGGTGCAAAGTGTCCATTGTAATGATGTGACCTGTGATCTAGGCAGGTATTCCAGTCATGTGAGTCATCTTTGCAATAATAGCCCATGAAAGATAATATAACCAATGATGCAGGGAATTTTGAGGTTTGGAATGATGGACAAGGTTAACAATCAAAAACTTGACTGAGATTGTTGCGATACAGCTGTGACCATGGCAGCATGTCTTTGCTCAGTAGTACCAAGCATCAATACTTTGTTGACACTGTCTTTTTTATAGGCAAATGCAATGAAACTAAAGTACTTGTTTTCCAGACTACTGATTTGCCTTCCACAGATGAAACACTATAAGCTAGGGATTACAATCTCCTAGATGAAATATTATCTAGATTTACTAGAAATGAGTTGGTGAAAAACTTAGTGTAGTCAATTATGTGGATTGTTTGCCAATCCTCAACAATCATTTATAAACTGGTTTTCTTGAAGAACACTTTAGTAATGGTCTGGAATTAAGGTGGTGTGCTTAGTGGTTCACACTAAGAAATATACTAGTCAACACTTGTAAGGTTGCTAGCTTTAGTGGTTGGTTT
>JBBPQN010000916.1:0-11527 GCA_038092575.1 Boletus subluridellus
CTCTTCCATTGATAGTTTGTAAGTGGTCTGATGTTGATCTGAAATGAGAATGCTGCTGATCAGCATATCTTATCCTGCTTTTCAATTGATAGTGGGTAAATGGTCTGATGTGGAATTGAAATGACAATTCTGTTGATTAGCATGCCTCCTGCTGCTCTCTTATTGATATGATGTAAGTTGTCTGATGTGGATTTAAAATATGAATTCTGCTGATCAGCATGCTGCCTCCTGCTCTCTCATTGATAGTTTGTAAGTGGTTTGATGTGGATTTGAAATGAGAATGGTGCTGATCAGCATGCCTCCTGCCCATTCACTGATAGTTTGTAAGTGGTCTGATGTGGATTTGAATGTGAATGCTGCTGATTAGGAAGTGTCCTGCTGCTCTCACATTGACAGGCAGTAAGTTGTCTGATGTGGATTTGAAATGAGAATAGTGCTGATCAGCATGCCTCCTGTTGCTTTTCCATTGATAGAGAGTAAGTTGTCTGATGTGGATTTGAAATGAGAATGTTGCTGGTCAACATGCCTTTTGCTTATCTCCCATTGATAGGAGGTAAGTGGTCTGATGTGGATTTGAAATAAGCATGTTGCTGATTAGTATGCCTCCTGCTGCTCTTTCATTGATAGGGAGTAAGTGGTCTGATGTGAATTTGAAATGAGAATGCTGCTGATCAGTGTGTCTCTTGCTGCTCTCTTGATAGGATGTAAGTGGTCTGATGTGGAACAAAATGAGAATGCTGCTGATCAACATATCTCCTGCAAATCTTCCATTAATAGCCAGTGAGTGATCTGATGTGGGCTTGAAATAACAATTCTGCTGATCAGCATGGCTCCTGCTGCTCTTTTATTGATAGGATGTAAGTAGTCTGATGTGGATTTGAAATGAGAGTGCTGCTGATTAGCATGCCTCCTACTCTTCCATTGATAGGCAGTGAGTAGTCTAATGTGAATTTGAAATAGGCATGTTGCTGATCAGTCTGCCTTCTGCTGCTCTCTTGTTGGTAGGGAGTAAGTGGCCTGATATGGAATAAAAATAAAAATGCTGCTGATTAGCATGACTCTTGCTGCTCTCCCATTGATAGTATGTAAGTGGTCTGATAAGGATTTGAAATGGGAGTGCTGCTAATCAGAATGTATTCTGCTGCTCTTCCATTGATAGGAAGTAAGTAGTCTGATGTGAATTTGAAATGGGCATGCTGCTGATCAGTATGCCTCCTGCTGTTGTCCTATTGACAGGAGGTAAGTGGTCTCATGTGGCAGCAAAATGAGAATCCTCCTAATCAGTATGCTTCCTGCTGCTCTCCCATTGATAGACAGTAAGTGGTTCAATATGGAATCAAAATAAGAATGCTGCTGATTAGCTTGCCTCCTGCTGCTCTCCCATTAATAGATTGTAAGTGGTCTAATGTGGATTTGAAATGAGAGTGCTGCTAATTGGTATGCCTCTTGCTGCTCTTCTATTGATAGGGGGTAAGTGGTCTGATATGGAATCAAAATGAGAATGTTGCTGATTAGCATGCCTTCTCCTGCTTTTCCATCAATAGCCTGTAAGTGGTCTGGTGTGGATTTGAAATGGAAATGCTGCTGATTAGCATGCCTTCTGCTACCCTCCTATTAATAGATAGTAGGTTGTCCAATATGGAATCAAAATAAGAATGCTGCTGATCAGCATGACTCTTGCTACTCTTCTATTGATAGCCAGTAAGTGGTCTGATATGGAATAAAAATAAAAATACTGCTGATCAGCATGCCCCCTGCTGCTCTCCCATTGATAGGAGGTAAGTGGTCTGATGTGAATATGAAATGAGAATGTTGCTGATCAGGATGTGTCCTGCTGCTGTTCCATTGATAGGGAGTAAGTGGTCTGATGTGGATTTGAAATGAGCATGTTGCTAATCAGCATGTCCCATTGATAGATTGTAAGTGGTCTGATATGGATTTGAAATAAGAATGCTGCTGATCAGTGTGCTCCTACTGCTCACCCATTGATAGGAAGTAAGTCATCTAGTGTGAATTTGAAATGAGAATCTACTTATTTTTCTTTATCATTTCTGTTGCCATGATTCTTCCACTGTTAGTTTGTAAGTGCTTGTGTATGCATGAGAAAGTGCAGGATCAATTTGGTTCATTTCTTTTACCACCCTTATATCAATAGAGAGTATGTAAGTGGTCTAAATTCTGATTGCAGCAAGAATGTGATCTATTTGTTGGCATTAATTCTCCTACTTTTCTTTTTACAGAGGGTAAATAATCTGATATGCAATGACAATGTGGATATTACTAATATACATACATACTTCTAATGCATCCTTTGAAACAGAATGTAAGTAACCTGATATATTATACAAATCTGCATTGTGCTCATGAAGCTGTTTGTTTCATTTTATGAACTCTGGTATAATTCTGTAATTCTATAATTTCTTCCATTCTGATGTGCTTAGCTGGTAAGTACTATGTTGCTGCTTTTATGTATGTGTAATTATGAACTTATATTTCTATAGGATGTAAGTTCAGTTTGTCATGCAATATCTTGTGTTATTTACATGTATGCTTTGTTGACATCAGATAGTAAGATATTCATGTAATATTAATAATATTCCTATTCACAATCCAAACAGACAGTCAGTTTTTACCCTCAATATTCACATACTACAGTTTAGCAATGTTGTTCAGATTGTCACCCAGCCTCAGTCTTACCCTGTGAGTCTTTTATAATTTGTCCTGGATATTTGCTACAAAATCTCATATCTTTTAGATCTCTCTTCCAAAAAAAGAGACAATATTCATGGCATGTGTATTCATGGACATATATTTATTGTCTCAGTTCCTTATATGTATTAGACTGTAAAAACAGCCAATTCATGGAAAAGGACCCTTCAGGGTGGCATTGGTAGGTTGATTAATTTTGGATTTTGGTAACTTTCATATTTTGTTAATAGATCTTATACTGCTGCTTCAATATTCCTTCACTCTTGTCCAAAACAATTCTGAAGATCCCATCTCCTTGGCAATAGAAAAGCATAAGGCTTCTAAAATATCTACTGAAGTGTCCAAGGAACTTGAAGAACTTTTTGTCAAATATTCTGCTGCCAATAGCAGAAAGGAAAAAGTGAAGCTTGTCATGGATATAATCCTGCACCACTCTGGCTGTAAGTAGTGAAGTGACATGGCTTTTACCTACTATACTAACTTGATCTCATGGTATAAACTAAATGTCATGCCTTGTAGAATTTGCAGTTCTCTTTTTTCTTTGAATGCAAGGTACTGCAGTGAATCTCAAATTGAATATCAGATGATGAGATGATATGCAAGCCAGAAATGCAGGTTAAGTAAATCAATATCAAGAGTATTGTTGATAGCATGGATACAATCTTGGTTTGCTGCTACAATACATATATAGATCATGGCTCCAATTCCCTTCCACATGTGAGATATAGTTATATGTACACAGCCATGAGCTTTTGTCACTTGACCATAACACTGTATATTGTGAGCTGCCATATCATGGGTACCAGAACTATGTTGTCTTTTTAAAATGACAATCACCCTGGTGTTCATCAGAGAAATTCAAGTAAACATGGTAAGGTAGTAGTCATGCAAAATATCATCACATGCAATGTATTACTTTGTATGACAAGAGCAAAAAATCAATATATATTCATTGGATATCAAGAGTACAAAAGGGACTTGGGGAAAATACAAAGTGAACTGAGTGGAAAATTATTCCTGCTAGACTGAATTGTGAAGCCATGTTGTCTAAGAATAGCTATTAATTTATCAGTGAGATTGAAACTACCAGAAAACCAGACAAGTTCACAGTTGAGGTCTGACAGAAGTTTAGCTTGAGCTAGGGGCACTGCTATGATACCACTCTGTATGCTGAAACCAGTAGGCCTCATGGGATATTTGAAACTTTGACCTCAAATGGGCAAATTTCACCTT
Source organism: Boletus subluridellus (assembly GCA_038092575.1). Classification (NCBI taxonomy): domain Eukaryota; kingdom Fungi; phylum Basidiomycota; class Agaricomycetes; order Boletales; family Boletaceae; genus Boletus; species Boletus subluridellus. Next base: position 3,943 of record JBBPQN010000916.1, read on the forward strand.
GAAGCAACTCATTAATTGATGCTATTGATGAAATGCATACATATTTTCATAGAATAATCAACATAAGTATTCATAACACACTACTAATATGATAGCCTTAGACTGGTTGGTTAATCTCTGCTAGGCCTTGGCATGATATGGGATGGTTGGAATCTGTTATATAACCTACATCAGGAAAATAACAGATTTCTTATTTAGCTCTTGTTACACTTGTCACACTTGTTGCACCTAAAATAATACCAACAAGTGCAGTAAGATATTAAAGCTTGTATATAGTAAATTGCTGTTTGTGCATGTCAGAAGATTCCATCCAAGTAGAACAAGTGTAAAACTTTATTTATGTAAGCTTGAAATAAGCATTTAGATATATTGTCTCAAGGCAGCTTGTATTCAACAAGCTTGGAGTGTGATAGGTACAATAAGTAAATTACTTTGCAATCTCAAAAATGTCTCCCTTTTAGCAAGTGAGGTAGGAGCAATGCTGAGCATCCTCCATAGTTTTTTATATTTACTGCACTTTTTCAAGTTCTCCAGTTGAGCAATTTTAGATTGCATCAAGTGTCCAGTCTTCATGGAAATTTGGTGGTGCATTTTCAGAGAGGGTGTCAATGAGTGATTGTATGCCAACCTCTATATCATCTTTTGAATTTTCATCAGCAGAGTTTGGACCTTTCCCAGTTATAGAACAGTAGAGTGCCTGGAGGCTTTGCATGAGGCAATGTAGGCTCATGTTAGAATCAGACAAATCCCAGGGAATAACTCCAGAACCCCAAAGTTATTTGAGATGGGTGGGACTTCAGCTTTACCATATGTGGTGCACCCTTGTCAGGGGTCAGAGGAAGATTTAAAGCATTCTAAGATGCTAAGTTGAACAGAGAGTTTAGAGGAGAGCCATTGAGGTTTGATTGGAGGGTTGAAGTTTAATCTATGATGATATTCAAACTAAGGAATACTGGAGTGATTTGGAGAACTTATATACTATGTGTTATGCTGATGTGTAGAACCTAGTTGAAGCACACACTCAAGTGTAGTGTGGAGACACTTAGAAATCCTCAGATCTTGCTATGACTAATCCTTAGACTAATCACTTGTGGAATGACCAGGCTCTAGGCAATAGATTGTGTAGAACTAGATACTGAATCCTAGTACAAAGGTGAAGTATTTATACTGCTAGAAATGGCACACAGACCATCTGGGTTAAGGGGAAAATGAGGCAGTACAAGAGAGCTGCCTAGAAAAGGTTATTTGTCCATATCAAAAAGATCATCTGTAAAGGTAGCATGTTGTATGGTCAATGCTGTAAGGGCAAAGCCTTCTTGCATATGAGAAGATGAATGAGTGAGAGCATAATTAGAAGGATAAAAAGGAAAGAAGTCCGTAACACTATGGAGGTATGTACAGTACATAGGATTAGTAATGGAGTGGAGTTGCTTTGTAAAGGTGTCAGAGGATAACTAAAGCCAGAGCTGTGTTCCTAAGTGGAACACAGGTATGGAGGAAACTAGAAAGTTGAGCTAGTATAAATATAGAGGAATGGAAATGTAATAGATTGTATGTGAGTTATGGAATGTAAGTATGGACATGGTCTGGGGATCAGGGACTGCATCTTGAGCAAGAATGCATCAGAGTTCATATATATAGAGATGGAGTTAGGTCTGGAGAATTGAGGTTGGACTCAGCTGATATGGGATATAACAGCTTATTGCAGTCTACATCTCCATAACAAGATCATTGAATTAATTCTGTGAGTCATATGCAAGTATAAGGCCTTCATAGTGGCATATCAATGTCAATTCAGTCTACTGCACATCCAACTGTTCAACAGTTTCAGGCCTATCAACATGGATAACAAGGTGTGATGAGAGCCAAGCTAGGACACACTATGTGATTGCAAAACTTTGTCATGATGGTTTCCATAGTGTTTTCATACTCCTTAAGTAGAAGGCTGACTTGTTTGTTTTTGTGTGACAAGGTTTGATTCTTGATGGTGAATTGGGCATTCATATACTCCAATTTGAATTCAAACATCTCTAGAGCATGGCTGGAAATCAGATCCTGCTGTACAATGGAGAACAGAGGATAGACCTTTCAAAATATTGGTATTAAACTGCCTCAGGCTGAGCATGAAATCCAAGCTGGAACATGCAGCTTGTTCCTGTCAAGTGGCTACATCAGCCAACCCTAGTTAGGGAAGAGCATATCAATGGACCTTGAGCAACACAGCTTTGGATTGGTGGACACTGGTCATTTTGTGGTTGTGGGAAAGCTGATTGCTAAGCTCATGAACAAGCATCCATGTACAGAGCAGGTTGTTGTCCATGATTATGTCTGACATTAAGGGAAGGGGATTAGAGGGATCCTGAATAAGAAAGAAATGGATATGAGGAGACAAGTATTCATCATTGGCATGTTCTTTGCTTCTTATTGTTGCTGTGAGATGAACAGCTGGGATGGCAGAAGCAGTAATAGAACTGAAGTGATGAGTGTTACAGACCCGTTTTCTCACTCCTTCCTTTTCTAGTCAAGTGATCCCTTTCACACTTTCACAATCACGTGACCTTATCTTTTTCTCATCATGGGACCATGCGAACTAGGTCTAGACCTATAACACGCGTCAACCTCATGTATTTAATCTCCGTCAGTCTAGAACATCTAGCACTGCCTCCTATTAATCACCATCTACATTACTCATCATAGTTTACTAATACTCACACGATTCGTCATTACATAGCCTCACACACACAGACCAGCGTCATAATAAGTACAAACCTGTAAAATGTATATATACCTTGAATCCATTGCCCCAAGAACTCTAGTCAAGTTCTTGTTGGGATTCCCTCTCAACTATCTTCTTTACTCTACAGTCAGTTTGCATGATTGAGTGACCCAAGTCATTATTTGATTTGAGGTTGCCAACATAAGAACTTGACTAGTTTCACTTCTGTCACTCAATCCTCTAACTCTTCTTCATCATTACATGTGGCCCCTAGCGTTAAAGGGAAAACAGCTGGACTCAAGGCTTAACAAGATCTACCCTTACCCTTTACCCTTCTTGCGCACTTGCACTACACGTTTCCTTTTTTATGTATACCTACCCTATACAGGTGTGAAGGCACTTAGCTATCTAGGGCAGTGCAACACTGAGCTTGAGCACTCTTAATTGGTTTAAACACCGGTGCAAAACCCTTCAGACTTCTTTTCACTACATGCAAGTGTCCTCGTGTGGCATACTTTTTTTTACGTTCACTTCATACGTTGTTGTGGTGCAAGAGCAGTATTGTGCCCACCCAACTCCGTATTACGATACCTTTCTACGGTGAAGTTAAGAAGGTTTGACTTGATTCACACCTAGTGGAGTGAGCAGATCCTCCTAGGAACTTTTTACGTACCTTCTTATGGATGATCAAAGCTGAGGACATCTCGATCCTCATCAAGAAAAGATCTCCTTCCCCCTACAAAGCCTTTGAGTTTAACAAAGACCCCAACGACACCATCGATATCAAACAAGAAGAAGAATTCCCACCTAACTTCTTTGACTTCCTACACGCAGGCTTTACATGAGCCAAAGAAGAATTTCACCCATACAAAGCAGAAGCCTGGTTTGTCATTAGACAACTAGAACAAGAACTAGCCCAACCTGTTGTTCAGAGAACCAGCAGGACACTATGAGACAGATGAGGATTACAAAAGCCCAACACACTCCCCACCATCCTCACCAACCCCACACCAACAAACAATGTCCGCAGATGCCACCCGCATTGCTGCACTTGAGGTGCAGCTACTAGCCCTTACGAATCAGCTGCAGCAGCTCGCCAACAGTGGCATGCAAAACACCAACACTGAGGTGAAAATCTCAAAAAAGGTTGAAGTAGTTCCCGACTCAAAATTATATGATGGAAGCTACAACAAATTTGACGAATGGATGATTCATCTCTGCATCTACATTGATGCAAATTTAGAAACCTTCAACACCGACAAAAAGAAAGCAATAGCCACACTTTCAAGAATCAGATCCAAGGAAGGGAAAGACAAGAACAGAGCTGGCATGTGGGCCCAGAACCAGCTCTCAAAATACATGAAAGGATCCCTTCACATGTGGCCCAACGACGATGAACTTACATATGACATTGTTGAAAGATCATTTCAAACCTGGCATGGATGCCGACAATGCCATGGACCAACTCACACGCATGAAGCAAGGTCCCAAGGAATGCACTGAGTCTTTCCTAACTCAGTGGGTCACACAATACAAATGATCTCAATGCAGAGACAACATGGGAGTTTACCTCCTAGAAAAGAACATCTGCGATGAGATAATAAAGCACATCTTCGTAAATGGCCAAAGGAAGAAGTACATAACACCATACTTAATTGAGATCAAGAAGACTGGGAATCTTCTTGAATCCTTCACTCTTTGGAGCAACCAAGGACAAGTCTGGCAGAACCAGACACAAGAAAGCTCCTCAGGAGCGCGTACATATGGTGGCTGTGGAGACCCCATGGACATTGACGCCATTCACACCGGCAAAGGCAAGTGCTTTAACTGCCAAGGACCACATCTGGTTAAGGACTGTCCTAAACCCAGAAAAGAATGTGGGGAATGCAAGTTCCTTGGGGGGGGGCATAGCCAAAGGTGTAGCAAGTATCACAATGTACGCGCGAATACGAGCGATTCATCTAGCACAAATGAGGATGCTGGAAAGGGAGCTGGGACCAATGCGAGAATGAAGCAGGTCACAGCAATGGACTTTGAGGCCACAAAGGCCTATTTTGCAGATTTCTTGGCTAATGAGTCGGGAAAAGAGTAAAGTCGCTGAATAAACCAGGTGTTCAGTTGACTATGGACAAAAAGAAAATAGATAATCCTACAAAAAATAGCTTTTCTGTACTTTCATCTTATGTCAAATATGGAGAAGAAGAACACGAGTTCTTCGACTCCCAAAATAGGACATTATTTAATGATACAAACAATGAACTTTCTACTTCTCAAACCCAGACCAGGTCTCATGAAAGTGAGCTTGCTGCAGGGGAATGCAGGCTTAATTTGGTCAAGAAAAATATAAAAAAAATTATGAACGACAATATTTATGAAACCCCAGAACATCTGTCTCAGATCTGTAAACACAAAATGAGAAATTAACCTTGAAATCAAGGTGGCCTCGGCCACAACCAAGTACAAGATGCATGAAACACATGCACTCCTAGATAGCGGAGCCAATGGCATCTTTGTAGATGCCAAATGGGCCAAGGACAATAAACTTTCACTTATGAAACTCACATGACCCATACCTGTATTCAATGTGGATGGAACCAAGAACTCCACAGGAGACATCTCCCACACTGCGGAAATTATCATTGATTACCAAGGACATTGTGAGAAACTAGTAGCAGAAGTAACCAACCTGGGAAAGAACCCAGTAATTTTAGGATACACATGGCTGTCCAAACACAACCTGGAGATTGACTGGCAAACAGGATCAGTACAACTCACACGTTGCCCGTGGACATGCTACCTCTTATCCGACAGACCCGTATTCGTCAGAACCCTAGAAGAAAGGGAAATGAACAACATGCCATATGTTTACTGCCGACTAAAGAAAGTAATGACTGAGCAGCAGCAGAGTGCACTGGTTACTGAGAAGACCATGGAACAGATGGTACCCAAGGAATTTCACAAATTTCTAGACATATTTTCTAAGAAGCATTCCGAAAGAATGCTGGAAAGAAAACCTTGGGACCATGCAATTGACATGAAGCCCGGATTTAAGCCTAAGAAAGGGAAACTATACCCTATGTCTGTCGAGGAACGAAAGGAAGTTTCCGACTTTGTAGACGAACAATTACGAAAAGGCTACATCCGACCTTCTAAATCTCCACAAATGTCACCAGTCTTCTTTATTCCCAAGAAAGACAGAAAGAAATGAATGGTACAAGATTACTAATACCTAAATGAATGGACAGTAAAGAACAACTACCCACTGCTGCTGATCTCCCAATTGGTCGACCAATTGTGGGGTGCAAAATTGTTCACAAAAATGGATCTCAGATGGGAATATAATAACATATGCATCAAAGAAGGCAATGAATGGAAAGGTGCCTTTGTTTGTCATAGGGGAAGCTATGAACCACTGGTTATGTACTTCGGTCAAACCAATTCCCTGGCCACGTTTCAGGCCATGATGAACGACATCTTCCACGACATGCAAGCAGTCATCATTATACTGTATATATAGACAACATCCTCGTGTTCACTAAAAATGAGAACCAAGAGGAACACAATGCAATTGTTCTAGAAGTCCTCAAATGTCTCCAAGAAAATGATTTAGTTATTAAACTGGAAAAATGCACGTTTCAAACCAAGAAAATTGATTTCCTAGGCATGATTGTCTCAGAGGAAGGAATCGAAATGGAACCCAGCAAAGTAGAAGCCATCCAAAAATGGCCGGTTCCCATGAACATAAAAGGAGTACAGAGTTTCCTTGGACTCACCAATTTCTACAGGCAATTTATTAAAGACTTCTCTATCATGGCCAGACCACTAAACGACCTCACAAAAAAGGATCTCACATGGAGATGGACGGAAAAAGAACAAAACACGTTTGACACGCTGAAAGAAGCATTTATTACAGCTCCAGTCCTCACCTATCCAGATAACGATTGTAATTTCCGGTTAGAATGCGACACCTTGGACTTTGCAACAGGAGCAGTTCTATCTATAGAAAAAGAAGGAAAATGGCATCTGATAGCATTCTCATCACACTCTATGATGGCAGAACAAAGGAACTACCCGATTGCTGATAAAGAAATGTTAGCTATTATTCATGCACTCGAACAATGGCGTCATCACCTAGAAGGTGCTGAGAAATCATTCAAGATCTGGACAGACCACACAAATCTCCAGTATTTCATGAAATCTCAAGATCTCAACTGCTGACAAGTGAGATGGGCACAATATTTATCATGCTCTAATTATGAACTTATTAAGAAACCGGGAACCTCCATGGGAAAAGCCAACACACTCTCACAAAGAGAAGATCATGCTGTGGGAATAGACCAAGACAATAAAGGAGTTATGGTCATACCTGCAGAACGCGTATGCACTAATGAAGTAACTTATATCCACGGAGAAGAACAGAAGATCCTAGATTGGGTTAAGACCGCACAATCCACACTATGCAAGTCATTCCTTTCAGGATTTGAAATTGACAAAGAAGGTTTCACTAAACTAAATGGGGAAACCTATGTGCCTGGGGAAGAAAGTAATCTCCGCCAGTGAAACAACCCAAATGTGAGTACTAGTTGTACCCCAGGTTGTCACAGAATGTCAACTGTAGGAGGAGATGTAGCAAAGTGGAATCAGGCTCAGTCTTAAAGCTTTGGGGAAAACTCCAAGAGATCTAAACTGGAGGACGTCCAGTGAAGTCTCAAGGTTTTATATATCATTCTACATATGTGTACATGTTTGTACCAGATCTACTGATATGTCTGTATAAGGTAAGACGGAGATTAAAGGCATGAGTCATAACATGTGTTTGAGCATAGCCATGAAATGGAAGAACGGAAGTGAATAACATGATGCAACTGC
>JBBPQN010000917.1:0-11524 GCA_038092575.1 Boletus subluridellus
TAGCGGTAAGCTCCTGGGTTCTTGGGGCTGGGGGAACGACGACCGTCGTGACGCCAGGGGTAGTCGGGTGTTTGAAGTCGTCCGGTGCAGGAGTGGACTCCTCGCCGTCGCCCACTAGATCGAGCGACTGTAGTTTCGAGAGAAGGTTAGCGGGAGCAAACAAAGTTGGGTGGACGTGCCTTTGACCAAGTCCCGCTGCTGCTCGAGAACCAGCGGTCTCCGTCACCTATTTCGTGTTTCCGTCGTGCAGCTGCGCCCTGGGTTGGTTTGAGGTAGCCGTCAAAGCCGTGTATGATGTTTCCGGTCGACGCAGTGTCGGTGAGATAGCTTGTCTCGAGGTTGTAGATGGACAGTTCGATTTGAGCCTGGTCGAGTGAGTCTGTGTTGGATGTGGAGGAAAAGCAAGACATACCAGCTGACGGTCAGCGGCCCTCTTCTTCATGAGCATCTTTGCGAGCTCGTCCTTGACCTTGTCGTAGCGCGCTTTCTCTTCGGCGCTGGTGGGTGGGTCTTTGTTCGCCATGTCTCGCCGCGGTGCTCGCCGTCCTGTACGACGTCCGCATTGAAAGTGTACCGCCACACGACACGACTTCCTCTTTCGGTCAGGGAGACGTACGCGTCCGTTCCTCACATCTTCCTCATCGTCCTCCACGTCCAGCATGTCTTCACCACCTCCGCCACCGCCAGAAATCCCTCCTCAGGACAAGCAGCCAGAATCACAACCTGCCACCACTCCATCCCAGCCAGGACAGGATGCCGCGGCCATGGACACAACCCCAGATCATCCTCCGGAAGAGACCTGGGACGATATTCCCGAAGATATCTTGTCACTGAGTACCGACGAGGTCTTGACCAGAATACGCCTCATCGAAAACGATATCAAGGTCCGTGTTTTCCCCGCACCCAAGCGTCCCAACCGAGTTGAATGTATTGATGCACCCCAGGTCATGAAATCAGAAACGCTACGGCTACAACACGAGCAAAGCGTCATGAAGGAAAAGATTCGTGATAATGGCGAAAAGATCAAACAGAACAAGGTTCTTCCGTACCTTGTCGGGAATGTCGTCGAGGTAATCTTGCCCTGTTCCCGTCCTCACGTTTTCCCTTTCATTCGTGTCGCCCTAGATCCTGGACGTCGACCCCGAGTCTGAAGAGGACGGTGCAAACCAAGACCTCGACTCGATGCGCAAAGGCAAATGTGCCGTAGTAAAGACGTCAACTCGACAAACCGTCTTCCTCCCACTCATCGGTCTTGTCCCACCCGAAGAACTTAAACCTTCCGATCTTGTCGGTGTCAACAAAGACTCTTATCTCATACTTGACAAACTTCCGACGGAATTCGACTCTCGGGTAAAGGCAATGGAGGTCGATGAGCGCCCCACTGAAACATACACCGATATTGGTGGTTTGGAGAAGCAGATCGAAGAACTGGTGGAAGCGATCGTATTACCGATGGAGCAAGCGGATAAATTCAAGACCATTGGTATCAAACCACCAAAGGGCTGTCTAATGTACGGTCCACCTGGTACGTCCATTCTCTCCGACGTTTTTTCTTGATATACGAACATTGTCTAGGTACTGGGAAGACCCTTCTTGCCCGTGCTTGTGCTGCTCAGACAAAAGCATGTTATCTCAAGCTCGCTGGCCCTTCGCTCGTGCAGATGTTCATTGGTGATGGCGCAAAGCTGGTTCGTGATGCTTTCGATCTTGCAAAGGAAAAGGCCCCATCTATCATCTTTATTGATGAACTTGACGCCATCGGTACCAAGCGGTTCGACTCTGAGAAAAGTGGAGACCGTGAAGTACAGCGAACGATGTTAGAGCTCCTCAACCAACTGGATGGTTTCTCGAGTGACGAGCGTATAAAGGCAAGCCTCTAAGCATCATCCTGTGGCAATTACTTGGTACTGAACTTGCGGGGTATTCAGGTTATTGCTGCTACAAATCGTATCGATATTCTCGATCCTGCCCTTCTCCGTTCCGGACGATTAGACCGCAAGATCGAGTTCCCTCTACCAAACGAGACAGCCCGAGCTCGTATTCTCGAAATCCACTCTCGCAAGATGACTGTCAGCACTGATGTCAACTTTGAGGAACTCGCTCGTAGTACGGACGAGTTCAACGGTGCACAACTCAAGGCGACGTGCGTGGAGGCTGGTATGATTGCTCTACGGGAGGGTGCAACGAAGTTGACCCATGAGCACTTCCTGAGTGGCATTGCAGAGGGTAAGTTTTCGAAGCCTGATTTCGCCGCTGCGACTGATGCACTTTCACGAACAGTGCAAAGTAAGAAGAAGAATGACTTGATGTACTTCGCCTAGTTGTCTTTATTGCCCCTATCGGGATCATGTCCGTTGTATGCAATCATACATTTTAAATGGACAACTCCGTAACCCGAATCAGAGGATGTACTGCTTGACACAGTACAGGCTTCCAAAATCATGTCCGCACTTTCCATGGCGTGTGCTGGTCGTGTCTATCTGGTATGTAGTACACGCGTCTAGCGCGACATAAGGGTCTCTGCGTGCCACCTCCGTAGGTGAGCTCGTCAGCGTCTCGAGTGCTCAATCGAAATTGGTGCTCTGAACACCCAATGATCTCAACGCGCGCACCGCTTTGAAGCTAGCGGCTCATCTCAAAGCTGAAGGTGCCAGCCAGCCAGCTCTCCACAAGACGCGCACGTTCCGTGTCCTGCCCACGTTCTTTGTGTGAGTACTGATTCGGGACGTGTTCGATCCCTCAAATCTCCACCGTGAGTCGCTGGGCGTTCGCGGCCGTCGCTTCACCGCAAATAGGGGCAACCCGGAAGGAGGTGATGCGATCACCCCGACATTAAGTCACGACCGGCCGGCCCATTTGATAGGTGATCCGGTTGCCTTCATACGTTTTCATACTCATTGACTCGTTCTCGCACTGATCCGCCTTTCTGTGAAGAACCCGAATGTTCAAATTCGATCTTGTCGGCTGTTTGGTTGACATGGCGTTGAGTCATTGGTTTTGCTCTACACCGCCTGCATCAACGATCGTGGCCCAGATGCACATGTGATCGATGCACAGTCTGCTGTCTACGGACTCACGACCCACAGACTTTTGATCTGGAAAAGATAGAAAAAACATGCATTGGATACATATTCACAATTCCAAGTGGATGCATAGATTCTTGGTATAAAGGATGCTAATAAAATTCTGAATCCAGCGAGTGCATCTATCGACATGGGGTGGAATTATGCAAAGTCGTCGTCACGGAATTAATGTATGTGTCAACGTGAACAATAGAGTGGGGTTCTGTCCATATGGGTAGAGTCCGTATGAGCCACTAGCCAGTACGTCTATGCGTGAGGGTAATGCGGACGATCCGATTAAAGTTTACTTCTTGCTCAACGCCTGCAATTGAACGTATTCATAATAATCTCCGTGCAAAGATAGGAGCTCGTCGTGAGTGCCAGCCTCGCTAACACGGCCTTCTTTCAAGAAGTAACTAGACATGCCATTGTCAGGTGGTGGGACGCGGTCGACAACAACTACGACTCACATGCAATCAGCATTCTGGATCGTGGATAGACGGTGGGCGATAGCAATTGTCGTGCGACCCTTGGCAGCTTTATCAAGAGCTTCTTGAACGACCTTCTCTGAATTTGAATCCAATGCAGACGTGGCTTCATCCAACAGGAGAACCTTTGGATTACGCAAAAGTGCACGAGCGATGGCGATTCGTTCTAGTGACCGTTAGTCATAGTCAAGGCGTACTTGCCTGTAGGCTACTCACGTTTCTGACCACCAGAAAGCTGTGAGCCCTTGCCGCCAACTTGAGTATCAAAGCCACTGTAACGATATTAACAAATGTGTCTAGTTAGTGTGCGTGGACTTACTCAGGCAACGAGCGGATGAAATCCAGGATATTTGCATTACGGCAGGCCGCTTCAAGTTCTTCTTGCGTGACCTCAGATTCGGGCTTGGTTGCGCCGAGTAAGACGTTGAAACGGACGGTGCCAGCATACAAAGTCTAGGAGGAACGGCCTCTTTAGTCATAGAGGAAAACATATCGATAAGTGGTACTGACTGGTTCCTGAGAAACAAGTGCGATCTGTTTCCGGTACTCCTGAATGTTGAACTCATTGATAGGTTGGCCGTCGAGGAGAACTTGACCGGATAGAGGGTCATAGAAACGTTCGATCAATTGAATACTGCAGGAATAATCAGAATTTTTGAGTAGTGATTTCGACGGAACGTACACCGTGCTTTTACCGCAGCCACTGGCCCCGACGAGAGCGACGTATGTACCAGGCTCGACTTTGAACGAAAGACCCTGCAACACGCGAACGCCGGGTCGTGTCGGGTATCGGAAGTGCACATCCTCGAACCGAATCTGGCCTTCAACATCCTCTTCCTCGAACGTCTTGCCAGCAGTGGACTCGGCGTCAATTTCAGGAATGGAGTCCATTAGCTTGACCATTGCGGCTCCAGCGCTGCGAGCTGAAGAGATATCAGGCACAAAGGAGAAGATATTGCCTGCTTGCATCGCTCCAAAGACTGTGCTCTGTGGGGGAATGTTTAGCGCTTGAACCAGTAGTGTGTAGGAAACGCACCATAAGAGATACAAAGAACGACTCTGTAGTGATTTCCAAGCGAGAGACGAGCAGTGAGCCATACCAAAAGACGAGGGCAATGATGTAGAAGGACATTGATTGCGATAATGCGTACAGCAGATTGCTCCACACCGCACTCTTGTTTGATTGTCTGAGAGGCTCTTCCAGGCTTTCGCTGTATAATCTCAGACAGTCTTCCTCCCGAGTGAGGGAGGCAACTGTGCGAATGGAAGCAGCAGCTTCGCAAGCTAGCTGAGCTGAACTCTCGTGAGCGCCTTTGTTCTTTTGGTCTTTCAGGACGACAACACGCTTTGTGGTCGCTCAGCAGATGAAGAAAGAACTCAGCAAAATCAAACTCACCAAGCGAATAAAACCGGTCGAAATAAGGAAGGGGATACAAGCTACATCGATGTTATCGGTCACCGGCAACGCCACAGCAGACTGAACAAGATCACGAACCCATGCCGACCAAAGCGGGCTTGTACGCGTAGCACAAGCCAATTACTGAGCCACCAATAAGAGTGACGACGGCTTGCACGATACTGGATGCCTGTTAGAGAGGTCTAGTTAATGCAAAAAACGTACTCACGTTCCAAGGGTGATTCCAGCTAAACCACTGATCTTCAGTGGGTTGTCACTCAGGCTGGCGGTGAGAGAACCAGTCTACAGACGCAGTCAGGGTTGGCTGAGTAGGTAGTCCAGGATCACGACGCACGCTATTCTCATCCTTGTCGAAATACTCGACTGTTGAGAGTGGTATGTAACAAGTGACACAACACGTAGGAGAGAGAGACTTACTATCTTGCCGAAGGATAGCCCTGAAGCTGATAGAGCGCAATTTAGATGTTAGGATGGCGGCCGAGGATCCGAAGAAATAATTCTGGAAACCCATGGCGAATGCCGAGAGAATAGCAATGATGAAAAACCTTGGCCGGACTCAGACGTTGCAACCTAGGAGAATGACTTCTCTTACCATAGTGCGTTCCTGTTCCCATCGTATTGCCGGACAGAAGGATCAATTTGAGAGAAGCCGGAAATGGCCTGACCTGATGGAATGTGAGTGTGTCGTTACGAGATGCGATCCGAGCAAAGAAACTTGCCATAAACAATACCGAACACCGGATAGACCATTCCTGTCACTGTTGAAAAACTCAGTTTCTCAGCGAACGGGTGTCCAAAGGAAGTAAGCTCACTAATAGCGAACACCGTGCCGACCGCATACCTCCATAATCCCTCACGGTTAAGTAGTGCGATCCGCGTGAAGATATAGAACATGTTGTACTTGTCCTCGTCAACCTCTTTTTGTTTTCTTTCGTCGTTCCTCTTCTGAGCGATATCAGAGGTAATGGACCGAATGGTGTCCTTGCGACCAAGCGAGAATTCCTCTTCGGCAACTTTCTCCGCGTCTCCTTCAACACTCACAGCCGCGGTGCTATTGCCATCATCCATATCATTCGTCTCCCGGAGTTTCTGGGCATGGACAAGGCGGGAATAAGCGCTGTTTCCATCGGCCAAGAGCTCCACATGTGTGCCCTTCTCCAACACTAGACCCTCTCCCATAACGTAAATGCAATCAGCGTCCTTGATCGTGGACAGTCGGTGAGCGATCGTGATTGTCGTGCGACCAGCAGCAGCCTTGTCCAATGCATCCTGTACGACTCCCTCTGACTGCGTGTCGAGAGCAGAGGTCGCTTCATCAAGAAGTAAAATTCGGGGATCAGAGACGATGGCACGAGCGATTGCGACACGCTGCTTCTGACCACCGGACAAGAGGAAGCCACGTTCACCAACCATGGTCTCGTACCCGTTGGGTAACTTGCTAATGAAACCGTCTGCGTTGGCTTTGACACATGCCTCCTTGATGAGCTTGAACTTTTCTTCCTCTGAGAGGTGTTCGTAAGGGGTGTTGGTCAAACCGTGGGCAATGTTGCCTCTGATGGTCGTCGAGAAAAGAGTAGGTTCCTGGGAGACAAGGCCAATTTGCGAGCGCAACCATTTGATGTTCAAGTCACGGATGTCCACACCGTCGAGTTTGACAGAGCCGCTTAGAGGATCATAGAAACGTTCAATGAGGGAGATTATGGTTGATTTGCCGGAACCAGAAGCGCCGACCAAAGCTGCGGTCTCGCCCGCAGCGAAGGTGATGTTGAGGCCTCTGACGATAGGCACGTCCGGGCGAGAAGGATAGTTGAACTTGACATCCTCGAGGGTGATCTCGCCTAGAACCTTGCCCGGTTTGAGTCCACCGGGATCCGAAGAATCAATATCGGGAGTGCGCTCGATGGTAGCGAACAGCTTTGCGGCCGCGCCTCGACCGTGTGTGAGGGCTGCGTAAGAGATTAAGCGAGGACATTAAGCGACAAGTACGATGCTGACCTTGCAGTTCGGGTGCCATCATAGCAAGGGAGAACGAACCAATCAAGATAGCAAAGAACACATTCACGACCTGACCGGAGTTTGCTGTTAGGAGAAATATGAGCCAATCGAGTTGAGGATGGCAAGTCTTGCAGCTCACCGTAACCTTCATTGATCAATGTCGTGCCAAACTGGAAAGCTGGAAGGGAGTTATTGAAGAAGTAACATCAACGACGAGTCTCCGTACCGAGAGCATAGGCGGCATATATGACAAAGAAAAAGACGCCCATACCAGCGCCATTGATTACGGCTGATTTGGCATCGACAACGAGGGCGGCTTGGATGTGCACGTCGTAAAGATCGCTCAAGGTGTTCTGGGTACCGAAGGCGTGGGCGGTACGTACGGTGGAGATGACTTCCTCGGCGAGTGTACCACCTTCGGCAACGTGCTTGAGAGCAAGTCTAAGGGAAGGATGAAAAGGTGGGAGAGAGGAGAGAAGAAAAGGATATGTACTGCATATACTTTGAGACGAATTTGTTTATCACACCGCCGGTGATTCCGATGCAAGGAAGGATAGAAGACATTGCAAGGGCGAGTCTCCAGAGGCGAGCATAGGCGAGGATAAAGCCGGTAAGGAAAGCAGCGATGAAGCTGACGACAAGAGTGACTTTTTCGGACATGCCCTGCTGTACGAGATCTGTGGAATGAAGGAGTGAGAATGGAAAGGGATGTGGGGAAAGAGGGACATACGGGTGTCGGTCTGAATGCGAGTTGCGACCTCACCAGCGCCGACTGTATCAAAGTAGGCGATGTCTTGACGGAGTATGGCCTGGAGATACTTCTCACGAATGCGTTTAGCGTTTACTTCGCCAGTGTAGACCCAAATGACCATGTAGATGTATGTGCAGAGAAACATGCCGATGCCTGGAAGAGTATGAGTGGGTAGACAGAGGGAGGGGCTGGGGACGTACCGATGTAAACGAGGTAAGAGGCATCTGCGGCAGCACTCTTGCGAAACTCTGCTGCGGCGACATCTAGTTGCTGGAGAACGGTGGCATTGTTGACGTCCTGGTAATAAGCGATTTCGGCAGTACCGAAGGAGACGAAATCCTGGGTGAGATTTCCGAAGAGAATACTCATAAGAGGCTGATCGGAAGGGGTGAGAGGGGGAATGGGTAGATTGGAGGAAGGGAGTACCTGAGCTGCGCCGGCAGCAACGGCGGCAACAATGCCGATGGCATCGATGAAAAGCTCGTAGGGCGTGGAATAGCTGATATGGATGAGCAGGTGGAGGGAGAAACGGGAGTGTGAGACGTTACCGGAAGAGCTGTGTGAACGATACAGGAGCGAATGTCTCTGAACCATTCGGGTCGGGTTTGTTGGAAGGGGAGTCGTCTGCCATTGAGACGGGGAGGGAGGGGAGAGAGGGACGGACAACGGAGAGGGGTAAGGGGCGCCGCGGTTAAATACTAAATAATTGAATACATGCATGGTTGATGAGGACATTGCCCGGGCACTCAATTCCGGGCGGGTGTCATCGTGATTAGTCAGAGTGACTCGTGCCTGCCGTCGGGACGGATGGCATGATTTAATCTCGGCCGTCCTCCCGGCCGAGTCCTCCGGCCGGTTTCCAAGGTGTACGACTGCAGTTTGCCATCACTCCCTTCCCGCTCTGCATCATGCTCAAAGGCCTCGGAAAGCTCACAAAGAAAGCCTCCACCGCCACCCTCTCCGCCGGCACTGACGAGCCTCCCCGCTCCACCACCCCGACCCCAGCAAACCCAGATGGCAAGCCCACCTCTCGCACAGGTCTCTTGACCATTCGTGTCCTCTGGGCCGAACACCTTGCCCTCCCCGCCACAACTCCTCTCCCTCCCGCCGTACAAGCTGCCCTGTCCACACAGCAAGCAAAGGTGGCCGCTTCCGTCTCTCCCTCCAGCGTCGTGCAAAAACGCCTTGCAAAACGTCACAGCGCCAAAGACAGCATACAACGCACCCAGTGTTGGTGGCTGCCCTACCTTGTCATGGAGTTCGAAGTAAACCAGGTCTTGATCACTCCCCTCGGCGGTGACCTCGAGAAACCACTCTACATGTACCAAGCTCAGTTGTATGTATTCTATCTTGACCTTCCACTCTCCACTCACCACACCATCAGTGACGTCTCCCGCAACTCCGAAATATCTATCCAGTGTTACCTTCGTACAGAGAAGCCAAAGCTAGGCAATGACGGTTTGGCCGACGATATGGGCAACGACCTCTTCATGGGAGGCATCAAATTTACCCCCGACTTTGATAATGTCGGCACCGTTGGCCACGACCAGTGGCATGATCTCACAGGCGGAAATGGAAAGATTCAAATTGGTGTTGCATATCAGCCGAGCTCCGTGAGCCTTTCTCGAAACATATTCCCGTCCCACATTCTCCAACTAGCTTCCAGGGCCAATCCTTGACTATCGATGATTTCGAGCTCACCACCGTCATTGGAAAGGGAAGTTTTGGAAAGGTACATCCTTCTTTCACTCCGCCCCCTCGTTTCACCTCGAGCCTCTTCCGTATACAGGTCATGCAAGTCAGGAAGCGTGACACCACCCGGATATACGCCTTAAAAACTATCAGAAAAGCCCACATCGTCGACAGGAAAGAGATAACGCACACGCTAGCCGAACGCCTCGTACTTGCGCGCGTCAACAATCCTTTCATCGTTCCTCTCAAGTTTAGCTTCCAGTCGGAACAGAAGCTGTATTTAGTCCTCGCGTGAGTCCACGATAATCCTTTCACGCCGATATGAAATCTCATCCGTTAATCCAGCTTTGTAAACGGTGGAGAGCTCTTCCATCACTTGCAGCGTGAACAGCGTTTCAACGAAGAACGATCCCGCTTCTACAGCGCCGAGCTACTTCTCGCCCTCGAACACCTCCACGAACTTGATGTCGTATACCGGTCCGTCAACCGTACTTAGTGTTTGATATGATGCTAAGAGTTCCCACAGTGATTTGAAACCGGAGAACATTCTTTTGGATTATACTGGCCATATTGCTCTCTGTGACTTCGGTCTCTGCAAGCTGAACATGAAAGATTCCGACACAACCAACACCTTTTGTGGCACGCCCGAGTACCTAGCACCCGAGATTCTAAACGGCCAAGGATATAGTTGAGATTTCCCAACATTCATCCCCCTTGTCTTTGATCATGACACACTTTGATAGACAAGGTGATCGATTGGTGGACTCTCGGAGTTTTGCTTTACGAAATGCTTTCAGGGCTCCCACCCTTTTATGATGGTGCGCAAATGGCTCTGCCAGCTCTGAGTGGGAACTGAATCGTTCGTACCGACTCATGTAGAGGTAACCGACAAGATGTATCAGAAGATCCTCACGGATCCCTTGATCTTTGGACCCGAAGTCGGTTCAGAAGCCAGGAGCATCCTGACGAGCCTTCTTGATCGCGACCCGACACGGCGTCTCGGTGTCAACGGTGCAGAGGAGATCAAGAAACACCCCTTCTTCGAGAAGCACATTGATTTCAAAAGGCTTTTGCAAAAGAAGATCCAACCCCCCTTCAAACCTAGCGTTTCCAGTCCAGTGGTAAGCCCTTTTACCAGGGTTACGGAACGACGTGATGCCGACGGACCGACGATTTCCTCTCCGTTATGCAGGATGTGTCAAACTTTGATACCGTATTTACCGCAGAAGCACCCATCGATAGTTATGTTGATGGCTCACACTTGTCTTCCACGGTTCAAGCGCAGTTCGCCGGTACGATGCTGTCGCACCTACACCGTTTTGATCAAGTCTGACGTATCGTATAGGATTCTCGTATGACGGCTCCGGCGACGTCCCGATTAGCAATGCATAAGTATACTCCCTCCTAATACCATCTCACAAATAATACCATCATACCCTTGGCATATAGCAAGCTCTCTTGTCTTTTCTCAATATCATCGGATGTAGATAAAGGAAAATGTCAGTTAATGATCGGGTCGTTTTGATACCCTATCAGGAGAGTGAGAATCTCAACTGAAGACGGGGAAATACACCGTCCTGTGCAGCGTTCCACCATATCGAAGGTGCCAAGCTTTTCTCAGGTGGAAACTTGTTGATCGCAGTGCTAGTTACAGCTTAGGTATAAACAAAGGTGAACACCTCGTTGCGCGCCTCATAGGAAGCATGAAATCTGAATCATACTGCAAGTGGGATTGACTGGATTAGCATTCTACAATCTGCATGAGGGCAGAGTCCCCAGTGAAAAAAAAATGATATGATTTGAAAGGGAAGTAGATGTCATACAAGTGTACTGATACCTCTTATCTCCGGGCCGAGTTTAGCTGGTAGGCGGCATGCTCGTGATCCGTCGGTTCGACGAATTGCTGTACAACAAAAATATCTCCTACTTCCCTGGTAGAGGAGAACATCATTTGAATGGAGCCGCAGCCACTCCCGACCGAATACGGAACAAAATGCGACGGTTCCGACGAGAGGTTGCCTCCGTCGGACAGTGTATGAGATCTGACTCTTTCCACGATATTTTCTCCGCGCATGCTACCGACTTTGCCGCAAATGCATCATCGCCCGGTGGGGTCTAC
>JBBPQN010000918.1:0-11514 GCA_038092575.1 Boletus subluridellus
GTCATTACATAGCCTCACGCGCACGGACCAGCGTCATAATAAGTACAAACATGTAAAACGTATATATACCTTGAATCCAACGCCCCAAGAACTCTAGTCAAGTTCTTGTTGGGATTCCCTCTCAACTATTCTCTTTGCTCTACAGTCAGTTTAAGTGATTGAGTGACCCAAGTCTTTCTTAGATTTGAGGTTGCCAACATAAGAACTTGACTAGTTTCACTTCCGTCACTCAATCCTCTATCTTCCTCATCGTTACACGCGGCCCCTAGCGTTAAAGGGAAAACAGCCGGACTTGAGGCTTAACGAGATCTACCCTTATCCTTCACCTTCTCGCGCACTTGCGCTACACGTTTCCTTTATATGTATACCTGTCCTATATGGACGTGAAGGCACTTAGCTATCTAGGGCGGTGCAGCAGTGAGCTCGAGCACTCTTAATTGGTTTAAAAACTGCTGCAAAAACCTTTCAGACTTCTTTTTGCTATGTGCAAGTGTCCTCGTGTGGCACACTTTTTTTTACGTTTTACCAACTACGTTGTTGTGGTGCAAGAGCAGTATTGTGCCCACCCAACTTCATATTACGATAGCTTTCTATGGCAAAGTCAAGAAGGTTTTTGACTTGATTCGCACCTAGTGGAGTGAGAAGATCCTCCTAGGAATTTTTACGTACCTTTTCTTTCGGATGATTAAAACCGAGGACATCTCGATCCTCATCAAGAAAAGATCTCCCTCCCCATACGAAGCCTTCGAGTTTAACGAAGATCCCAACGACGCTATCGAAATCAAACAGGAAGAAGAATTCCCACCACACTTTTTTGACTTCCTACGCACAGGCTTTACTAGAGCCAAAGAAGACTTCCACCCTTACGAAGCAGAAGCTTGGTTCGTATTATGACAACTAGAACAAGAACTAGCCCAACCTGTCGTTCAGAGAACCAACAGGACACTACGAGACTGACAAGGATTATGAAAGCCCGCACCACTCCCCACCATCCTCACCAACCCCATGCCAACAAACGATGTCCGCACACGCCGCCCGCATCGCCGCACTAGAGGCACAGCTGCTAGCCCTTATGAATCAGCTACAGCAGCTCGCCAACAGCGGCATGCAAAACATGAACACCGAGGTTAAAATCTCAAAGAAAGTCAAGGTCGTTCCAGACCCAAAGCTCTATGATGGGAGCTATGACAAATTCAACAAATGGATGATTCATCTTCGCATCTACATAGACGCAAATCTGGAAACCTTCGACACAGACAAAAAGAAGGCTATCGCAACCCTCTCACGCATTGGATCCAAAGAGGGAAAGGACAAAAACGGAGCTGGCATGTGGGCCCAGAACCAGCTCTCAAAATACATGAAAGGATCCCTCCACATGTGGCCCGACGACGACGAACTCATAACGTTGTTAAAAAATCGCTTCAAACCCAGCATGGATGCCGACAACGCAATGGACCAGCTTACACGAATGAAGCAAGGTCCCAAGGAATGCACCGAGTCTTTCCTAACTTGGTGGGTCGCTCAATATGAAAGGTCTCAGTGTGGAGACAACATGGGAGTTTACCTCCTAGAAAAGAACATCCATGACGAGATCATAAAACATATTTTCGTCAACGGCCAAAGGAAGAAGTACATCACCCCGTACTTAATAGAAATCAAGAAGACTGGGAATCTTCTTGAATCATTCGCTCTAAGGAGCAACCAAGGACGAGTCTGGCAGAACCAGACACAAGGAAGCTCTTCAGGAGCACGTACTTACGGCAGCCATGGCGATCCCATGGACATCGACACTGTACGCACCGGCAAAGGGAAGTGTTTCAACTGCCAAGGACCGCATTTGGTTAAGGATTGTCCCAAACCAAGAAAGGAATGTGGGGAATGCAAGTTCCTTGGGGGCGTGCATAGCCGAAGGTGCAGCAAGTATCGCAACATACGCGCAAATACAAGCGATTCATCTAGCACAAATGAGGATGCTGGAAAGGAAGCTGGGACCGATGCGAGAATGAAGCAGGTCGCAGCTATGGACCCCGAGGCTGCTAAAGCCTATTTTGCAGACTTCCTAGCTAACAAGTCGGGAAAAGAATAAAGTCGCAGAATATACCAGGTGTTCCTGTGACTATGGACAAAAAGAAAATAGATAATACAAAAAATAGTTTTTCTGTACTTTCTTCTTACGTCGAATATGGAGAAGAAGAACACGAGTTCTTTGACTCCCAAAATAGGACATTAAATTACGATACAAACGACGAACTTTCTACTTCTCAAACCCAGACCGGGTCTCACGAAAGTGAGCTTGCTGCAGGGGAATGCAGGCTTAATTCGGTCAAGAAAAATATAAAAAAAATTATTATGAACGATGATACTTATGAAACCCCGGAACGGATCTGCCTCAGATCTGTTAAAACAAAACGAGAAATCAACCTCGAAATCAAGGTGGCCTCAGCCACAACCAAGTACAAAATGCCGACACACACGCACTCCTAGACAGTGGAGCAAACGGCATTTTTGTAGACACCAAATGGGCCAAGGACAATAAACTTTCGCTTACAAAACTCACATGACCAATACCCATATTCAACGTGGACGGAACCAAGAACTCCGCAGGAGACATCTCCCACACTGTGGAAATTATGATCGATTACCAAGGACATCCTGAGAAGTTAGTAGCAGAAGTAACCGACCTGGGAAAGAACCCAGTAATTTTAGGATACATGTGGCTGTCCAAACACAACCCAGAGATCGACTGGCAAACAGAATCAGTGCGACTCACACGTTGTCCGAGGACATGCTACCTATTATCCGACAGACCCGTATTCGTCAGAACCCTAGAAGAAAGGGAAATGAATGACATGCCATATGTATATCGCCATCTAAAGAAAGTAACAACTGAGCAGCAGCAGAGCGTGCCGGTTACTGAGAAGACCATGGAGCAGATGGTTCCCAAGGAATTCCACCAATTCCTAGACATATTTTCCAAGAAGCACTCCGAAAGGATGCCTGAGAGAAAACCTTGGGACCATGCTATAGATATGAAGCCCGGATTCAAGCCTAAAAAGGGAAAACTATACCCTATGTCTGTCGAGGAACAAAAAGAAGTTTCCGACTTTGTAGACGAACAATTACGAAAAGGCTACATCTGACCTTCTAAATCTCCACAAACATCACTGGTCTTCTTTATTCCAAAGAAAGATGGAAAGAAACGCATGGTACAAGATTACCAATACCTAAACGAATGGATGGTAAAGAACAACTACCCACTACCGCTGATCTCCCAATTGGTCGACTGATTGCGGGGTGCAAAATTGTTCACAAAGATGGATCTCAGATGGGGATACAACAACGTACACATCAAAGAAGGCGACGAATGGAAAGGTGCCTTTGTTTGTCATAGGGGAAGTTACGAACCATTGGTTATGTACTTCGGTCAAACCAATTCCCCGGCCACGTTCCAGGCCATGATGGATGACATATTCCATGACATGCAAGCAGTCGTCATCATATATATAGACAACATCCTCGTGTTCACTAAAAATGAGAACCAAGAGGAACACGATGCAATCGTTCTAGAAGTCCTCAAGCGACTCCAAGAAAACGACTTATTCATAAAACCCGAAAAATGCACATTCAGAACTAAGAAAATCGATTTCCTAGGCATGATTGTCTCAGAGGAAGGAATCGAAATGGAACCCGGCAAAGTAGAAGCCATCCAAAAATGGCCGGTTCCCATGAACGTAAAAGGAGTAAGAAGTTTCTTAGGACTCGCCAATTTCTACTGAAGATTCATCAAGGACTTCTCAATTGTGGCTAGACCACTAAACGACCTCACAAAAAAGGACCTCACATGGAGGTGGACAGAAAAAGAACAAAACGCGTTCGACACGCTGAAAGAAGCTTTTATTACGGCTCCCGTCCTCGCCTATCCAGATAATGATTGTCAATTCCAGCTAGAATGCGATGCCTCAGACTTTGCAACAGGAGCAGTACTATCTATAGAAAAAGAAGGAAAATGGCATGCAGTAGCGTTCTCATCACACTCCATGACACCAGAACAAAGGAACTACCCGATAGCCAGCAAAGAAATGCTCGCTATTATTCACGCTCTAGAACAATGGCGCCATCGCCTAGAATGTGCTGAGAAATCATTTGAGATCTGGACGGATCACACCAATCTCCAATACTTTATGAAATCTCAGGATCTTAACCGACGACAAGCACGATGGGTGCAATATTTATCACGCTTCAACTATGAACTTATTAAGAAACCAGGCACCTCCATGGGAAAAGCCAACGCACTCTCACGAAGAGAAGACCACGCTGTGGGAATAGACCAAGACAATAAAGGAGTTATGGTTATACCCGCAGAACACGTACAAACCAATCAAGTAACTTATATCCAAGGAGAAGAGCAAAAGATCTTAGATCAGGTAAAGACCGCACAATCCACACTACGCGAGTCATCCCTTTCAGGATTTGAAATTGACAATGAAGGTTTCGCTAAATTAAACGCAAAAATCTACGTGCCTGGGGAAGAAAGCAATCTCCGCCAGGATATTATTGAACTATATCACAATTCCACGTTAGCCGGACACGGTGGCGCAGAGAAAACTCACGAGTTAGTCTCATGCTACTATACATGGGAAGGCATATGTAAACAAATAATGGACTATTGTTCCCGATGCGAAAGATGTGCTTGGATGAAACCAACCACACGGCCTCCGGCAGGCAAATTACGTCCTAATCCTATGCCTGAGGGTCCCTGGCAGGACATCTCCGCCGATTTCATCACGGACTTACCCACTTCCAACGGCTACAACAGCATTCTCGTGGTTGTGGACAGATTCAGTAAAGAAGCAGTATTTATTCCCACAGTTAAAATGATCACCAGCCTGGGAACCACTAAATTATATCAAGACAATGTATGGAAAATGCATGGCCTCCCACGATCAATAATTTCGGATCGCGGCCCGCAATTTTCAGCACAAGTAATGAAGGATCTCGGCAAAATGCTTCAAATCGACTTACGTATGTCAACGGCTTTCCACCCTCAAACGGATGGACAAACGGAATGCATTAACCGAGACCTTCAACAATATTTACATCTCTATACTGCGGAAAAGCAAAAGGAATGGTCAGAATGGCTAGCCCTGGCGCAATTCCAATACAATAACAAGGCCCACTCCGCTACAGGCAAATCCCCTTTTCAAGTCACATGTTCATATTCGCCACACATGGGAATTGAACCTAAAGAAAATGTGAAAGCACCTGCTGCTATGGCATTTGCCAAGGATTTCACACAAACTTTAGCCGATGTGAAAACTTCTCTCTCTAAAGCACAGGACGCGATGAAGGCACAAGCCAACAAACACAGATCAGAAGCGCCTGTTTACGAAAAATATTCCCAAGTGTGGTTATCTACCGAACACTTGAACCTAAAGGAAACCCGCCAATCACGTAAATTAACGGAAAGATGGCTAGGCCCCTATAAAGTTCTTGAAATGGTAGGAGACAACGCCGTAAGGCTAAAACTCCCACGCTATATGAAAATTCACCCAGTGGTAAACGTATCACAGGTTAAACCATACAAAGAAAGACTTCCCAATCAGAAGCTCTATAAACCTGGACCGGTATCAGTTACGGATGAAGGAGATGAAGAATTCGAAGTTGAATATATTACGGCATCTCAACTAAAGGGTCGGAAATTAGAGTTCTTAGTTCACTGAAAAGGATACCAGGAAGAAGACCGAACGTGGGAAATAGAAGGCAACCTTTCTCACGCTAAAGAAGCAATCAATGACTTCTATAAAAAGAACCCACAAGCACCACGACGATTACGGATGACGCAAACGGCGTTTACCTCTTTATTTAACCCTTACGAGAACTACATGGAACCTCCACCAATCTGGTCTCACCTGGAATGTGAATCATAGAGGGGGGGTAGTGTTACAAATCCCTTTTCTCACCCCTTTTCTTTCTAGTCACGTGACCCCTTTCACACTTTCACAAATCACATGACCTTATCTTTTCTCATCATGTGACCATGCAAACTAGGTCTAGACCTACAACATGTGTCAACCTCATGTATTTAATCTCCATCAGTCTAGAACGTCTAGCACTGCCTCCTATTAATCTCCGTCTACATTACTCATCCTAGTTTACTAATACTCACATGATTCGTCATTACATAGCCTCACGCGCACGGACCAGCGTCATAATAAGTACAAACATGTAAAATGTATATATGAATCCAACGCCCCAAGAACTCTAGTCAAGTTCTTGTTGGGATTCCCTCTCAACTATTCTCTTTGCTCTACAGTCAGTTTAAGTGATTGAGTGACCCAAGTCTTTCTTAGATTTGAGGTTGCCAACAGGACCCACCCAAACTTTGCTCACCATGGGCGTTTCCGAGATTCAAGTGCCGACAAATGTCGGCTGTGTGCGGCACAACCCACCCATACTGGCACCCAAACCCACCCAGACAAACTACGACCCAAACCAGCCATTTCAGGGACACCCTCATGGCAGTAGGGCTAAGGTCAATTTCTATTGCCCTTTGTTTGCTGTTATTACTAATCCACTTGCGTTGGTTATTGTTTGTTTCATTAGGATCTTCAAGTTCCCACATTCCACAACAATGCTCCTCAAGGCTTTAGCTCTGTCGCCCTTGTCGACCCTTGCCAACACTCCCTCAAGGCTTACCCAAGACTCGAGCTTGGTTGCTGCCTTCGCTGACCCTCACCAGCGCCATTTGTCAAGATCTCGTGCTGATCTGAGGTCTCTTCCTGCGGCCTTCCCCTTTCCCCCTGAGTTGGCTTTGTGCCGCTCAAAGATTCCTCTATGGCCAGAGTTTGTGTCGCATAGAGGCCACTTCCAGACTTTGTGTCCATTGAGTCGCCCTGTCGCAACCTCGTATCATGCGTCAGTGGGGTTGAAGACTCATTAGGGTGTTTCCCCCCTCCCCCCTTTTTTTTTATTAGGGGCACATCACGCCTCCAGCGGATCTCTCCGATTTACGAAGAAGTATGTACTCATGGTATTCCCCCTCTTGCCATCAGCTCGCATATTTTACAGTGTGGACCGCCGTCATCATGCATGCAGAGCAGCAACATGGATCGATCCGATGTATCCCAATATAGATCGCTGAATAGGATCCTTGTCCTCTCAAATGGGTTCAATACAGTCCTACCGCGTTTTTCTGCTAATCACGGTAGATCGATTCGATGCAGTCCCCTTCAACAGATAAGCGAGGCGACCCCCTGCCACCTGTGATGTTCAAGCAGGCTCAATGGTATGTACCTGATGTGATTCTATCCTGATATGCTCATAGAATATGATCCCCGTCCTCCTAAAACAGGTTCAATACAGTACAGGCAGCACATTTTTTTTGCCAAATCACAGTAATCAATTTGATGCAGCCCTCTTCCACATGCAAGCGAGATGATCTGGTGAAAATTTGTATGTATATAAGCAGCAAGTACTAACTTTTCCACCCCCAGTTTTTCTCAAGTTGGACTACAATGTCCACCTACCCAACCCAAGCTGTCTCAGATTCAGCTTTCGCCAATAATTACCCTGGCTACAACACCACTGATGACCCTCAGGTGTCACCAACCACCAACACCCACCCAAGCCAAGCTGTCTATGGCACTGCAGATGGCTCACCGGTGTCAGCTACCACTGGCACCTATCCAAGCCAAGTTGTCTCGGAGTTGACGCTTACCAACAGTTACCCCGGCCACAGCACCGCAGATATGTGGTTTATTCCACAGCAATCCGATCTGATCAACGTAAGGTACTGTTCTACTACCTACAAGTTGTTTACTAATTCCCAAGCAGGTTTCGGGCCCTGAAACTGATGCTCGGACATCCCATCAGAAACAAACGGGTGCTTACAGGGTCCTGACTCAGGACTGGCAGGACTAGCACCATGTATTTGGAGACACAATCTACACTGTCCCTTCCCGTCAGTCGATGCCATCATTATCAGCTTCGCTATCAGTCTCGCACACACCCTCGCTTTGGTCATCTGTGGACGAGGTTAGTATTCCCAAACATCATGCCCCTCGAGGAACTTACAAGAAAGCCATGGATGCCAACTCATTGAGTTGGTATCCATCGAACGTGAAAAATGTATTGACGTACACATGGTGCTCGCTAGTAAATGACCTGGTCAACAAACCTGGATGGCCGTATGGCAGGGCAGCACGCAACGCATACAAGACCTCCGTAGAGGAGGCGATGCTACAAGCAAACAAGACCCTGCACGAATGTAAGTTGCTTGATTTTTGTATTCTATATACTAACACGCGGTAATACTGTAGAGGTTCTTCTGACACATGAAATGGAAACAGTGGTAAGATTGTTCATTCTCTTCTCTGGCTCCCCTTTGATGTATGTCGTAGATACTCAAAGGACCCAGCCATGTGCGCTGCAAGGCTGTTGAATACGCTGAAGAGTTTGCTGAAAAGTTTTTCATGACAGACGACACTGAATTACTCACTGACCTGCTCAAATACCGAGCGTGGAAAGTTTCATATCTAGATCTAATCTCGGATCATCAGAAACCCTCGTTCTTTTTTAATGAACATAATTCCGCAGTATGTTGTTCTCAACAATAATCACCACTGTTTTTCTGATCAATGATCATGCAGGGTGACATTGTCTGATGGTTCGGAAACTCGATTCTGGAATCCTTTCACCTCAACTTTTGGTATACACATAATGCTTTGCCCGTCATGCACTTTTCATCAACCTACCATATGACGCCCACCCAAATGTATGCCTTATCTGCCACAGCAGTACGTGTGTCCATCCGTGACCTGGACAGTGGCACTGAACACAACATACTAGCTCCTTTGTGCCTGCCGGCAGGTTGCAATGGGGTGGAAGCACAACTCCGGGAACGCCTTGCCATTCTCTGGTGAGAATTATGGACCTGTTTTTGATGCCTACCATTCTGCATTGCTTCAATACCTGAACCATCCAGACATCGGTCAAGTCTTCAAAGAGCGGCTCGATTTCCTGAATTGTCAGGGACTGTAAGTAGTAGGTAATTTATTCTAAATTGAAGCTGATAACACATTCTGATAGGAAAAAGATAGAGTTGTCAAACTCTACTCTGTCATCACTGAAAACAGTACCACCAGTCTATGTCCTGCCTCCCCGGCAGGCCGGATCACACATAGTCTCTGACCCGCAACCTGAGGCATCGACATCCCATTCCTTTCCAGCGGAGTATGGGTATTACCTGGAGCAAGGTGAGTTTCTGACTGGAATCCCATTCAAATTCTGATCCCGTCGTATGTATGGTCATTTGATTGGGGAGTACGCCAGGACAACATATCGCATTCTACACCTACATAGGAACTACCATTCAATATGAGCACATATATCATTCCATGCATATCTGGGATAGGGAGTACAAATGAGCCTGCCACCCACCACCGCCACCCCGATACGGCCCGCTGTTGTCCATTCCACTGCCGTTCGCACCTGTTCCTATGCCTAGAAAGATATGGTTATTTGCAAACGTGAGCAGATGGCTGAACAGCCATCATCTCCCGTTCGGATTGATCCTGGGATAAACTTGATGAGCAGTCTGGTAGCAGAAAAGGCCAATCACGCATAGGCAGAGGACGCTGAGATACCCTTGAATGCGTACATTATTCCTGTAATCGTCCTGTCATAGGCACTGGCGTTACAAGGACTTTTCATAGCATGGTCGCTCCAGGAAGCAATCAGCCGGCCTCTTGTCAGTCCACTCACCCAATTTTGAATTATATATTGACATCCCTCACTTTGTAGCTGGCTTGGGTTCACTCAATTCTAGTGCGCTTCAGAATAGTCCACTGCAATTGTCTCCCACTGTTGTTGAACTGCCTCGCATGACGACCATCGAATTTGCTCAAATTGTAACTTGTCACCACATACCACTAACTCCAGTTCCAAGCAGGTGCAGTGATAGCGCACAAGATCCCTCCATCAATGAACGCCCCAGGAGGCACCTGCGTGGTTATTCGTATTCTCACAGACACCCAAGCATAGGAGGACAGTCTCAGGTATCATTGACGCGGAACCTTTCCCAACATGCACCCCAATAGATCATTGATCAGACGGGACTTGGGCAGGCGCAAGCTAGCCAAACTGATTTTTGGGGATTTCCTATGCTGCACGAGTTACTTGGCATGCTGTTCTGGCGTTTGTTTCCCGGGGCAGTGAATTGTCTTCGGAGGACGGTGACGAGTCAGTCTCCACTGAAAAGCAGGACAAGGGTGAGGATGAGTGGGATCCTTCAACCAACAGAAGACATGACTGACCTTCGATATAGCAACCTTTACCAGTCTTGCGTCGCCCTCCCTCCTTCCGCCTCCCCTGTTCACTCTGAGTTCCATTTACAAAGAGGTATGTATGTTTATTCCTGCAGCAAGTTGGTGCTAATATTAATCCTATGCATGTACCATAGTTGTGTCCTCCAGGGCTGTAGGACATGCCATGGTACTGACTGCCGTCCAAGGTGAGCTTCATCCTGGACACAGACAAAACAATACTTACTGTTGTTCCCCTTGCGCCATGCGATTATGTGCGCTGCATGCAGCCAGAAAGCCTCGTCCACCTGATAAGACAACTTGTTGGCTCGGTGGAGCACAACTATTCGCAGATTGTCCAATCCGCGCCTCAACAGATTATTGATGACAACTTTGTGAGTTTCAATATCATCCCTCCAGAGTACAATGGTCTTGAACCCCTTACGAGCCAGCAATTTTAGTAAAGCATCGGTGGAGGAGTGTGACAATCTCCAGCTGACAGAGAGGTGAGTCAAGTTCAATAAATGCTGGAATCCTGTAGTAACAGCTTCCCAAGTCCAGTTTGTGGTCAGATCAAGATGGATAACATGGTGGAAGGCAGTCACATCAGGGAGATGCATGAAGCGTGTGCCAAACAACATGGCAGGATCGACTGAAAAGAACCTCAGGTAGGTGAGGTTATTGACAGCGCTGAGGATTGTTTTGAAGTGACAGAAGCCATTACCTCCTGCCCGCAAGTTGAGGTTCATCGGATAAGGGCAGAGTCAGAGGAGCATTGCAGTGGTGCTAGGGAGGACAGAGATGCCAACGAAAAGGTAAACAACAGTCTTTGACCGAAAGGTGAGTGAGCTTATGAGTTGCCATGCGTTGAGCTCCAAAAAAATGGTGATTTTCCTGTAAAGGATAGGCTCGACCCTTCACATGAAGGATTTCAGCACAAAGTAGGATAGCCGGTTGGAAGACCAACCATCCTTTCATGCGTCGAGCCACTAACATGTAGTTGCACAGTTCTCTAGGCTCTCAGCTCACTGATAAAAAAATCATGCGTTCCAGCTCATCTGGCAGAGCCGACCAACGGAGCTTGTATGCAACAACCATGGGGAGTAAGACTGGTGAGGTGAGCAGTGGACTGTGGGGAGATGATGTATGCCTCCAGAAGGTGAGGGGGACTTATATTCCATGTCACGGATGAGCTACTGATAGGCACCTTGCC
>JBBPQN010000919.1:0-11497 GCA_038092575.1 Boletus subluridellus
GGTTGACTATGAACCCCATTAGTGTTTTACCATTGAACCAGTGAGTACTGTTGTACATGGAGGCGATTGCGATTTACCCATGTGCACATAGATGATCAATTTGGGTACCCATTGGGACACGCAACATTGGGATGACTCCTGGACCGCAACTACCATTGATGGCAAAAAGAGCGCGCAATTTGAGGAAACGTTGCTGTATGTGACCCTTTCTTTGGCCCAGGACATCCACTTATCGCCCGATAACAGTATAACCGAAACTGGCGTGGAGGTGCTAACGGCAGGGAAGGACTCTGTGCTTTAAAGTCCGTTCACATACAACGTACCCTACACGCGGATACAATGCGTTGGTAAATGCTTCCGCAGTCCAAATCTAATCCACTCCGCTTCAAAATCTTCTCAGCGGTTAGCAAGGCACATCAAAGCATATCCTCTGAACCCCTTTATGTGTACATATTCTTATCCTTTCTCGCCACCCTGTTTACACTAGGGAATCATCAGCCGCTCACAATGTTCTTGGTAAATACAACATGGAGTTTAGATACGTTACCCGAACCGCGCGTCTCTTTTGCTTTCGCACATCACCCTTCGCGACGACACACCCACCCCTACAACGGCATCGAAGTCCCACAGATGTCCGAATCTGAGCCTTATCTTCTCGTTGAAAAGTGTGGAGCCTCACGGGGGAAGCCCATCTATGTGATCACAAAGCATATCCCGTCAGTTGGCGTCTTTAGTCGAAGCCACCGCTTGTTTCACAGTTGTCTCTCCTCATTAGCGCGACCAATACATATCCTAGTCGGACGGTATGCGTTGATTCTGCTCGAATGGTAGGTAGGCACGGATATTGACTTGCACAGAGAGAGATTAGGTGCATGGACCTTGGTGGCGAAGCCCTGGGCTCTTTCAAGGGAGGAGGATGTACTCAGATACAAGTGAGTCATACACTACGGAGACACCAATGTATTTTAACTCCTAGGCGCAGTTCTTCAACGAAGCATCAGGACATCTCAAGTAAGCGCCTTTTTCGAACCGAGGGATTGACCCAAGTTGAGAATAGAAACTGCAAGATGCACCAATTCCGAATGCGGCTTGGAGTTCTCCAAGGCAAGTCTCCAAGACAATGCCTACATCCAGATCAAAGGCCTGCCGGCCTGATGCAAGCGGCACCTCGCGTCCGATTTCTTGATTTACTGGAAGCAAGACCTGGCGTCACTTCCATTCTTTGTCTATGGATGGATCTCACAATGTATATACGAACACAAATCATGCGATTGATACAGTCCTCCATACATAACCATAACAGAATGTTCAGGTGCGATCGTGCCTACTGATCTCCTCGTTCAGGTCCACTGTTGCATTCGGGAAAGTCTCCTGCCTGTCAACGGTCGCTATGCGTTCTACGGGTACAAGATCGGACAGGCTCTGTTTGCGTTGTCGAGGACGCATGTGCAACGACTGGCTATCAGACACCTGTATGCCTGATGAAGCGCTAGATGACCCAGCTTGGTTGTTGGACGTCATGCGGAGTCGCTGAAGGTCGGCATAAGAACCTTGTCGACTACGAGGCTTGCTTCGGGGTGCATCCTCATAGGCATGAAGATATCCGATCACATGATCGTAATCTCCATGATCCTCCTCATCGGACTCATCGAGCGTGGGTGTCGCCGGCCTGCTGAGGTCATGACTGGGTGTGCTCCCTCCCCATGCGCTAGTACCATGTTGAGCAGTGCGACTCCAACCAAAGAGGCGTTCATCGAGCCACGTCTATCAGACATTTGTTGCATTGAGCCAATTTCTAGGCAGTGATGTGTGTTTACTGACCATAGGATGAATAAGCAAATTTCCTTGCGCATCCACTTGTCCTACGCTGCTCTTCCGTCGCCAAACCCCTGGGTCAGTGGACGGCGGGGCACTCGCCGGTACCAAAATACGGAACTGTCCAGGATGAGAAACGGAGTGGCACTCCTACACGAAAAGTAAAAGCATACCTGATCGAAATCGTCATACAACTTCGGACCAAATTCGTTAATCACATCCGCCACTTCGTTTGAAAGACGCAATCTCATGGCCTTCAACTTGTCAAGGTCTCGTTGCTGTCCGGGGATAAGAGCAACAACGAGAGGTCGAAGAGATCTAGAGAACGTTTAAATGAATGGGCAGGTCTACAGTCGGAATCTGCTTACTTGAAGACATCCATTCCAGCCTCGCCGAATTTGAGGGCAGCATAGTTCATGAAAGGAAGGGCGCACATGACAAGGAACGGCGTCCACAGCTGTAGTGAGAAAGGAACATGGGCTTTCACAGCGACAACAGTTGCTAGAATTGCATAGAATGTGTACAGAACAGGAGCAATGCCCATGGAGATTAAGATCTTCCAAGTCGCAAGGACGTCTCGGCCGGCGATCTTGACGACGGAGGCAGCAAGCGCCTCTGCGTCAACACAAACGAGTATGAGTTACGACTCCAATTTCTGAACGTCTTGCTCACCTTGCGCCTTCCTTTTCGATATGATAGAAGCAATAATGAACATCGGGCCATTCAAAATCACACCAGGCAGCGCCAATATAGTCCAGACCATCAACAAGGCAAGGCGATAGAGAAGGAGACCAAGAGTTTTCCAGCTTGCCTTCTTGGCGCGCGGTACCTGAGATTATTACAATGATTAAAAGGTTGCTCGAGAACGAGTGCGAACAGAGTATACCTGGTGATCGCGAAGACCTAGGTCTCTTAACAAGCGGTTATACTTCAGCACGTCGCTCCTGAGCTTCTGGACACGCGATTCATCTTTAAAATGTGTATAACCCTCGAGGAAACGTCGATTTAATTCAACTACTTGACCCAGCGTGAGATGTTGGCCAGGGGTCTTGTAAAGTCGCCGAACAGCCTGTATGAGCTGGGAGACGTGTCTCAACCGGATTCCGAAACGCAAGAGTAAACAATCGCACCATGAGAGTGTCATAGTCAGGAGCTATGATAGTCACAGTCTTGAGACCATCATAGATCAGGTCGAGGAATTTGGTAACTGCCTCACGTTTGCGACTGCCACCCTCTTTAAACATCTCGACCAACTCCGCTGGGACGTCCAGTGCGGTTCCGAACTCAACAACAGCACGAGAGCGGAAGCGGTGGGCATGGAAGTAAGAAAGACCGACTGGCACGATTCTGACTTGGACATTTGGATCGTTGGCCATCGCTCCGAGAGCCATGATGGAGACGCCGGCTTTAAGGGGAAGTAAATCAGTGCGGTCATGACTTCCACCTAAAGTCGTGTCAGTCGTGCATAACGATGTGATTAATTACTGTGATTGACCTTCAGGGAAGATCCCAATACAGCCCCCTTCTTTCAACCTTTGGTAGACTCCACGATACATCTCCTGCTGGTCGATGAAGGGAAGTGTTTTGAAAGCCAATCCATTCTGTCCTTGTGCCTTAACTTCCGCCAACTTCTCTCTGACCCGTGCTGTTCCTTTTCCTGTCTCACCTCCAAACTCTTTCTTAATTCGGAGTTGTGTGTCTGAGATGATTTCCACCACTTCGGCCATAGCTGAGTTGACGGATTTTGACAACGAAATTTGCATTTTTGGAGTAAACTCGGACTTGAAACGTGTTCCTTCCCCGATGACAAGACATGGATCGTCCGGGGACAAAGAAACAAGGCCGGTTCCAGGCTTTGCTTCATCAGCTGCCCGAGCTACGGGTACTTTGCAAAGACTGAGTCCACCAATAGCCTCGAGGGATACAAGATGCTTACTACTATCCATTTGGCGAGCGAAGAAACCGACAGCCTTCCGCTTCAAGCTCTTCGCAGCTGTTAAGAATGCGACTCGACGACGAGTTTCCCTGAACACTTCGAGGCTCAGGAGAAGAGGATCAAGGAACTATGGTGATGGTCTGCGTGTGCAACCACAGAGGTTACCCCAGAGACATACCTGGTTATGATGAGGGGCGCCGACAAAGATGATTGGACCATCACGAGGAATGTTGAAAGCACCGCGAGGGCGGATCTCTCTGAAGAATATCTGGGTAATTATTCTCCAGAACATCAGAGCAGCTTCATATGTGACTGTCGGCATGTTGAAGACGGTGCAAGTGCGTCGCACAAAGTATTATATGGGAATGGTCATGAAGAAGAGAAGGGAAACCAGGCAGTCACTTGGAACGTCCGGCCGAGGATCGTTGGTGCGTCGGGCATCAACACAGCCAAACTCAATAGCGGGTGAGATTCACGTCGACTTTAGCTATCATTATTACTACGATATTCTGCTTGCATGTGCATACTGTACAGTGTCAGGCGACGGAAGTGAGGGCGAGATGAGTGTGTAAGATATAGGGAGAAAACAATCATTCAACAGATGTGCGCGGCTTGGTTGCACTAGCGGATGAACCATTGCTCGCTACGCTCGCCCGCTTGTACTGGAATATGTCATGCAATTTGTGAAGCCTGTCTTCTGCCGGAGGATCCGATGCATGCAAGGGCGATCGTGGACCACTCACGGATTCCCGGGCCACAGGTGAGCCTGGGCTTGGCTCATTCCCATTGGCTTCGAGTTCTGCCACTAGCCATGAGCACATTGCTTAGGATGCACGGAATGCAACGTACTGGATAGGGTGCTTGCAACAGCCACCGTCCTCTCTAGATCCTCTGCAGCCCGACTAGCCAGTGCACGATTGATGTACTTCCGGAATGCCGGTCCGGTTGCTTCGAGAAGCTTTTCCACCTTCGGTCGTTTCTGCGGATAGTTCTTCAGGAAATGATGCAGTTCCGTAATGCCCTCCTTGTGCATCGCGCCAGTCGTCTCACTAGAGATGTGATTGATGATTGTGATAAGCTGGGCTTCTGGATCCGGTTCCTCTACAGGAGGTGAAAAGCCATTATGTGAGGATATACTTGGACTAGTCTGATGGCTGGGTGAGGAGCGGCGGTGGTTAGCAGAAGCCGATCCCGTCGGAGAAATGGGTCGACTAGAAGCGGCCGAATATGGCCGACTGATAGGATCCGGTGGGCTCCCACTTGCCCTTGTTGGGGGGTCTGCGGTTTTCGAAGCCGAGTTTAGGATGCGATACACATAGGGGTACACGATGGTAGCGGACGGATCATCGAACGAAGCGGAAAGAATGTCGTAGGATTCATCTCCGTAGTGAGCTGTGTGCTAGATTAGGAAACGACAATAGTGCAACAACATTGCATGTCACACATACCAACCACGTGCTGAATAATGACTTTGATGGTTCTCAACGGCATGTCCCCACAGGGGACCTTATTGGTCGCTCTCGCTCGCCATTCGTTGGGAGGAACAGATTGCAGGAAATGTTCCACCGCAGGCAGGAGCTCCACTGGATCCAACTTCTGCTCCTTGAGATCCTGAGGGATATTCCGCGCTAGCTTCCACACACATTTGAGAACGAGTTCAGCGACTCGTGATTCTTTCGATTCGGGTGGCGTGCCGGTGCTAGGGAACGGCTTGACGATTTGCAAGAGGAGCGAAAACAAAGAACTTCGGATGTTTTCAGTCATATTGGTCGCACTGAACACGGGATGTTACAAACTAACCGGAATATTGACATTCTTCGGGCTGTCGCAAATAGGCGCAAAATGATCATGTTTATGAACCGTGACAAATCCTTGACCTTGGTAACATTGCTTTCGTCTGTCTCTAGAAGGCGTAGTGTGAGTTCTTCGAGTAAAGGCGTAAGGATTTCGACAGTCAACGACTCCGCCAGAAATGTATGGTCGCAGAAGGTATTGAGAGTTTGTATGAGGTGCTTGGCAAGCCGGAAATTTTCGTCCAGTACCAATTCTTCTGGTCTCTCAAATACGTGGGCCATTTGTAGTGTGATCGTCTCGATCAGGCCCTCGGTATGCTCTGCAAGGTCCCTGTATTCTCGTGAAGCATGTCCGTCCTCAGGTTTCGTCATAAGTATCTTCTGTATCTTCTTGAGTGCGTCAACACTGCGTGAGGGGTCGCTACTGAGGATACTTGAGATCGTTATCGTGACATCATTTGCAACATTGGCAGGGCCATCGTCATAAGAAGGAGCGGAGTCCACCAAAGTGTCGATGGTATCACTAGATGGAAGGGGAGGAGTATCTATTGTCCGGGACCCATTCATTCGGGCCACATACGGCAGTTCGGATGGTTCCTCAGTTGGTCGGATTGCAGCGTTGCTAGATAATGCGGGAACAGAGGGGCGGATTACAGACCGGGGCTGTGCTAAGCGAGAGGGGAGCATGCTTTTGGGACGCAAGCCAGAAGCCGATGTAACTGATGGAATTCCAGAAGTGCCTATTGCGGACGGCGCGGTCACACCAGAGGGACTGGGTAGCTTGGATGCTCCACGGGGTGGAGAAGACGATTGACCAGTGGTTTGCAATGGTGCGGGGGAAACGGATCGTAACGACCGGCCGGGAGAGCCAGGTCGTGCGATGCGAGATATCACGGAGGCAGCGGGACTTGTGGGACGTGGTATACCACCAACCTTCCCAACAGACGGTGATTCTGGTCGCGAACCGACGTTGGCCAGTCGAGCCACCTGCAAGGGAGGTGCAGGAGTTTGGTGTTCTGGCTTGGCAGGACTGCTTGGACCTGCAACACGCCGAAGGCGCTCTTCGAGCTGTGTCTTATCTTTGGGGGAAAGAGGTCCAACTAAGGTCCATACCTTCTCTCCGACGAGCACATATGCCTCACTGTGGATGACCCGTTAACTGACATTCCATCTCAGACCAACGGCTGACATACCTGAGGAGGGACAACGCTGACCTGCGGACAGCGGAGTCTTTGTCAGCAATCATCGATCCGACGATGGGGAACGCTTTGGTGGGCTGATTACACGCGCCCATTCCGTTACGTTTCAGTAAATTTGCCAGTTCGTCCAATGCGCCTTGCCTAGTTTTTGCCACCTTCGCTTTTAGACCATGTTCTAGCAACAAGTCGAAAACCCGACTGTATGCATAGACTTTCGGCAGGGATTGTATGATGTTCTGGACACGAACACGCATAGGCTCGCGTGCATCGCCAAGCTGGAGATGAGAAATTCAACAACATCCATACAATCGGATATCTTGAGAGCCGCTTACCTTGTAGATGAATGTCGGGACGAAACAAAGCGCTTCTGAATCCTCAAACTGAGCATCGATGCTGCGTAAGAAGGATACAAGTGCTTCTATAACATCCAGACATTTCGAAGTTAAATTTGATTGTGGTTCGTGAGCCTTGACAGAAACGTATTTCAGCGCAAGGTCGGAGCATGCCAGGCCAACTGCACGCATATCGTCGACAGGAACTCCGTATTTATCTTCTCCTGACGCGGCAGCCAAGAAAAACTCTTGTATGGTAGAGAGCCCAGAAACGTGATCATTGACCGCGTTGTGATCATGGCTGAAGAGCTGGCCGGTTAATTCTTTGGATATGTGAGCTTCCATCTGATGTTGCAACAGGTCTGCGAGATCCTTGCGCGTTGGTCCGGCCTCATTGATCCATCTCTGAAGATCCTTTGCCAACCTCGCGCGTTTCGCTTCCATGTTCATGCTGGAGAAAGGAAGAGAAGCTAGTGCGGTTGGAGTAGTAGCTTTTGCGGCTGGAGCAGTAACACCTGGTCGTTTTAGTCCAATCTTCCCCGGCACTTTAGTCGCATTCAAAGATTCTTCTACGGGCTCCTCTCTTGATTCAGGTCTGGCTGTACCTTGTGGTAGCTTCCTCCTAACACCGCCAGGTTTACTTGGAACTCCAGACGTTACGGGACCTGCAGGCGGTGGAGAAGGTGAAGGTGTTGGGGAAGGTGGGGAAGGTGGAGGCACAGCAGTGGTGACTGAAGCCTTTGCAGCTGGCTTGGCTGGCGGGGCAGAAGTTGGGGGAGGTGTGGCCAAGTCTTTGGCAGCTTGAATGATGGGGACGGCGGTTTTACGAGATGCTGGCTTGAGGGCACTCGTGTTTGCCATGACCTTGTCGAAACCAACGAACGTGATCAATGATGGAAGGAGCGCTTGAGCACCTTTCCTAACGTCCGCGTTGCGATCGTCCAAGCAAGAAACTACAGTGCCAGCCCAATTACTCAGGTCGAGCAAAGATGAAGGGGGAGTTTCCTTCAGATAATCAGCAATCCATCCCATGAGTGATGCCCGCTGGGTAGGATTTGTCGCTTCAAGTGCAGTACCGAGGAAGTGGACCATGGAATCTATGCCCTCACAGGCATTTGCCATCGCTGTCAAAGTTTGGATGGCAGCTGCTCTGATGGGTGCTTTCTGATCGGAAAGCACAGTCGCCACTGGGATGACGAACAATTTCGTGTACTTGTCGAAAGGTTTCCCCATGCCCGTAGCAATGCGTGCGACGATGTCGAGAGCGAGGGATTGAACTGCCTTGTTGGTGTCAGCTACCCGCGCCTTCAACACTTGCGCAATTTCGCCCATCGTTGGTTTCAGTCGCTTATTGGCACCTTGGTCTAGAATTGCTTGTAACGTCTCCAAAGCCTCTTTTTTGGTCTTCCACGCATCGTTCTTTGCGTCAGCGAGAATAGTGGTACCCTTGAGTAAAGCGTCAATCTCAACTCTGGGGAAAAGGTCTTCTAATGGATCTGCGGCGCCTTTGCCTCCTGCAGCGGATGTGGGAACCATCGAAGCAACATCGGCGGATGTCCGGCTTGACTGTGGGGCAGGAGTCCCTTCAACCTTATCAAATTCGCTCTGGATCGTCCCTAGAAGTTGTGGATTGATATCCTCCAAAAAATCCTTGATTCCTATGTATGATCCAATGTGAGGTTTGGTGGCGTGGTGGATAGGAAAGCGAAAACGTACCTGTTCCTGCAAAAAGTCTCACCGTGACAATGGTCTTGGTTGCGCTGGTGCGTACAGCGGCATTGGAGTTCTTCAAGGCGGTTTTAAGGAATTCGATTAGGTTACGAAGTGAGAGTCCAGCAATCCCAAACTCGAGGACTGCTGCATCCACCCAAGCCAACGCATCTGCAAGAACTTTGGGAGCTTTCTGTTTACCTAATGGCTCGTATGCTAGATCGACCTGTCTAAGTTTTTGGTGACCGCATTGGACGGATAGCATGTCGTACCTTGATTAAGCACAAACTGCAAGGAAGTTTTCTCGGCAAAGATTGTGAGTGCGTCCCCTGCGGGCTTCTTTAGCTTCGCGTCACCAAGTTTTTCACTCAGATGCCCAGTCGACAACGCCACACATGACCTCCCAAAAGACGGACAACGTTCGGCAAGGATGTTCAAAATGCCATATAACTTGGCTGAAACCTGGATAAAGCAATTGCTCAGCGGGTTATCAACCCTAGAAGTGAAAGCGGGATATACTTGGAAATTCTTTTCAGCCCAACCTTTTTTAGCGATGGCCCTTACAACGACCTCTGCATCTACGTCTTGCACCGTCCCTTCAAGCCAAGTAGTCATCTCTTCGCATGCGGCAAGCCTTGCTTTCCAATTCGCGTCTCCGAGTCCCTCCATGACAGACCCGGGTATGAGGCTAGCAGCAAGTCCTTCGGCATCTTCCGGAGTGTGCTTGTATTTGAATGTATCGAGAGCACCCGGTGCAGCCGGTGGAGGAGGCTTTGCGCCTTTGGCAGTGGCAGCAGGGACCGCTTTCTTCGCAGCAGTTGCGGGAGCGCTAGACTTGGAAGTCCCATCAGCAGTCGCTTCGCCATTGGCTTGCGCCCCTTTCTTCGCCTGAAATACGCGACTACGTCAGCGTCGAGTATTTGCGACACCGAAAAGACGAACCAAAAGTCTTGCAGGTGGCTTCCCTACAGGTTTCTTCGGGGACTCGTCCTCGGCGGCTGGGGACGGTATGGGTGGATCAGAAGTTGTCTGAGCTAGTCCCTTCACAGGTGGCTTTTTCTTAGGTGGCTCTTTCGCACCTGGCGGCGGCTTCGGTGGGCCTCCAGACCCAGCCTTGCACTTCACAGTAGCCTTGTCGTAGGCTTCCTTTACCTTCGCCTTCCGCACATCTGCCAAACCATCCATGAGAGCGTTCAGCGGTCGTTCCCCAACCATCTTCATCAAGGTCCCTAAACATACAGCAGCTTCATTGCGAGCACCTTCAAAACTATCTTCGAGGAGGACGGCGAGGGGATCTGTCAGTGATTTAATCTGCCCTAGTAGGACTGGACTTGTCGAAGTTGCAAGACAACGAGCGAGGAACTTCAGAGTCCCCTCCTTGACTTGGGGATTTTTGTTTCCTAGCGCTGGAAGCAAGTCTGATATTATGTCGGGTAGAGATGTCTGTAGAGTCATGATTACGGAGGAACATCAAGTAGAAGGCGCTGAGAATGCTCACGGTTGTGAAAATGGCATCTAGAGCAGCTCCTATAGCATCTGTGACATTGGCTTTTCTCTCCTTCAAGCGCTCCAACATAGGAGGGACCACTGCTTCCCTAAGTCTTCCAAACGGACTCATCACCCCCTTGGCGAGTCCTTCCATAACATTGGCGGCCGTCATGACACAGTTAATGTTCGCATCTTTATGTATACAAGCAGCCAGAGACTTTGCGAGCTCCGCCAGCTCTGGTGCATCCCGAATCCGGGGAGTAGCATTGACGAGCGTGAGCAGGTCATCCAGTACCTCTTTACGCTCTTTCCATTTCGAGGATGTGAGATTGGCCTGCAGATTCGATGGAAACTTGGCCACGATGTCGACAGGTTCTGCGAGGCTGCGTGGATCAGGAAGATCTAGTTCTGTAAAACATGATAAGTGGCTAGCAAAAGACGTGGTGGGAGTGCTTACCCTCCGCTGCTCCAGTATCCGGGGCATCCCCACCGACACCAGCGTCTGCATTGACTTCAGCTTCTCGTTGTTGTTCCCTTGTCGATCGTTCGGCCTTGAGTGTCCCTTTTCCTTTTCCCTCTTTCTCCATGCCTTCGAATGCTTCTTGTAGCTCTTTGACCTGCACAGGTTTGAGATCGGCTAACCATGGGTCGATGGCTGGTCCAATGTACTGATATAATGTATGGGTAAGTTGTGTGCCTTCAGCGCGAACGTTCTTGTCCGCGTGAGCAAAAATCTTGGGTAATGCCTTTAGGACTGGGGCGGGTGGCGTCACCTGCGTCCCAAACGCTCTGTAGGTAGTTGAGTGATTGACGTACGGGGAAATGGCATCTGTCAACTACTTACCGAAGGACCTCCCTGAGCGCAAAAACACTGGCTGCAACCGCCTTTGGCTGCTTGGCCGCAAGACCAGGGACGATATCCGCCTGCAATGAGGTGAACATGATCAGAATGATTATTCCAAAGGTGACTGACCGAAAGTCGATCACACGCACCACCACCCCTGCACCAGAGTTCTCCACTTCGACATATTGCAAAATGAGTTCTATCGCCTGATTCTTTGTCCCTACCCTGGCAGAACCAAGACACTTGTCAACCAAGGCAGGAACCACTGCGTCTCTGGATTTGGCAGCAGTCTCGCCTGCAAACTTGATCAGTGCTACGAGACATTCTACGCCTTTCTCTTGTGCCACTGCGTTGGAATCGGTTGCTATCTTCTTGAGAAG
>JBBPQN010000920.1:0-11497 GCA_038092575.1 Boletus subluridellus
ACGTCCTCACCGCTCTACAGGAGTATGAGTTGTCCGACGACGCCTTCGCGGACTTCAAACCCTTTCCGACTTCTCCCGAAGGCACTGCCTTCTTTTGATCCGATTTCTCCCTTTCCGTTTTCTTCCGTTCCTATTTTCCCCGAGGACACTGCCCCCTTACGTCACGTGCTTCTTATACGCGACGCGTTTCTTACCTCACCCACACGATAGTGCCTCCCCTGAAGTCCTATTACCTATTTAAGACTCACCTGCCCTAAAGCCTTCAGGCAGTATATATATTCGCTCTCCGCTGTAAACTACTCTCTAACTTTAACCTACACAATCTACCGTGTGTTCTGGTTCCCAGCTGGCTCGCTCCTCTCGCCACTGGTCTCGTTTCCCTCTCTCCATTTTACTCTTCGTCCTTCGAAGAATATACACTCGACGCTAGTCACGGTGGGACTAGTCGTACATTGAACCTTCCGCAGATCGGAAGCTAGACAATAGGAACTAGACACTCGTTGGTGTCATTTGTTACACGGTTGTAACACCAACTCATTACTAGTAGACCTAGATAGTGTTTCGTCTAGGAGATTTGTAATCCCTAGCTTATAGTGTTTCATCTGTGGAAGGCAAATCAGTAGTCTGGGAAACAAGCACTTTAGTTTCATTGCATTTGCCTATAAAGAAGACAGCGACGCTAAACGCCTCATGTCAGATGCATGTTACATGGAGTACAATCTATCAGTAAGTACTTACAAGTTGTCGCAGTGTGGACGTAAATCTTCTGCCTCATTGACTCACCTGCGATGCAAAGTCAATGTTTGTGATGGGCATGACAGAGAGACTTGGAGAGTATTATGTCGATTATCAAGATAACGATATTGACACTCAAAAATCATAAAAAACAACAACATTCCATATGAAAGATTTGTAGGGAACATGGATATTATACATAGCCACAATGTCCAAACCAGCCAAACGCATCTGTGGGAGTGATAACATACAGCGCCCGAAGTAGAGTTACATAGATTTCCTCATCTGACAGCTGTGTCATGGCCATCCGAGTGTAATCGCCGTTTCTACGAAGGTGATATTTCATGGCGGAAAAAGTGAGTTCGATAGGATTGAAGTCTGGAGAGTAGGGCAGCAGAAACTCACACCACATTCCTCTGCACAACAGTCAGCTTGCATTCATGAGATCGAGCGATAGAAATATGTACCTCGCCCAAATGAGTTCCTGGATATCAGAATGTTTGTGAATCTGGCAGTTATCCATTACGATAACGGAATTTGGAGCCGGGAATGGCTGCATAGTGTCAAGTAATTGCTCGATAAATTTCTTGAAAGTTTCGGTACAGAATGACCCCTCAACGACATCACAATGGAGAATGCCATCACGAAGCGAGAGCGCGGGGAGAACTGAGAAGCTGTGTGGCAATCAGCAAGCATCAGCAAATCTACAATGATGTCTGAAGACTCTGAACTCACCGTCGGCCACGTACAAAGAATGCTTTACACTGTGCTTTGGTACCTCAAATTGACCAGGCATGACCACAATAGGTTGTTCGACGATCCACAGAGCTTTCGTCGACAAAAACAAGCTGGTCAGCCTCATACATTCCTATCCTGGCAAGGTATTCGAGTTGTTTTTGCGCAGATCGTTCTACTGCAACACGTGAAATCTAAAAAGGTTAGGAACGTTACGCAAATGTCGAGAGGCATTTACCTTTTTCATTGTGAATCCTAATCTACGAAGTGTTCTCCAAACAGTTGAACGTGAAACCTGAATGCCACACGATACAGCCAACATCTCTTGGAGTTCATCTAAGTAAAGATCCGGGGTTTTTTTAATGGTACCTAGAAGAAACTACAGTGATTTACATGTTAGTCCTTGCATGATCAACTCCAATAAGATATTACCTCAACATTGACATCCTTGAGATGCCTGCTATCCTTTCTGTCTCACAGAACCTGAGGTGGATGGTCACCTGGGTCAGGGACTGTTCTGTATGTGTGAAAGTGTGATTGAACTCATCTGACTGTGCAAGTGGACATGTCGAGGCATATAGCGATCTGTTCACGATCCAGATACCTGGAGAGCCGTACAATGGCTCATTGGATTTCTGGTACAGTTTTCTGACCTTGTGGCATATCTGAAATGTGTTTCCGAGCGCTGAACGACAGAAAGGAGCATGGAACATACTGGAATCAAAAACCCCGGAGCCCCGAAGTTTCGAAATTTCAAAACTTCATTTTTTCTCCACCGGTCTATCTGGAGAGTGATCACTGGGCTTGCCTGAGTCGAATGGTATCGTTTCCGTAGAGTTCCGAGTGGGCATTGAGGTGCTATGGTCGACCGAAGATGAGAGGTGTTTTTTTACATAAATTTCCCACGGGGCCAAGTTGCCTGAAAAAGACAATAATGTGTAATAATGTGACACTAAGCGGTGAACAAGGAGTCCAGGACAGTGGTGTTGTTCGTGGGTGTGCCTAGTACCTCGAATGTTCGTCAGGCAATTACTATGTCAAACGTTCAGGGGATGGACGGATTTCACGTCCTCCTGGCCTCGACTCGAGTGCTTCAACAAATGTGATTTCGTTACCGCATTGCATCTTTGGCAAAAGTGTCGGGACAATAAACCCAGTGCATCTCCCGGTAGACACAGTCAAAAAGGAAGACTCCAGTTGCTGTGCGAGCTGATATATCGTGGGTGATAATCTTGGGATGGAGTTAGGGACAGTATTTCCAAACTGAGTAACGTGTTGTGGACGCGTCTGAGTCCGACTCGCCGACAGCATCGACACAACCATTCCA
Organism: Boletus subluridellus; assembly: GCA_038092575.1. Taxonomy (NCBI): domain Eukaryota; kingdom Fungi; phylum Basidiomycota; class Agaricomycetes; order Boletales; family Boletaceae; genus Boletus; species Boletus subluridellus. The sequence continues at coordinate 2,798 of JBBPQN010000920.1, forward strand.
TATCAGACCCTATTGTCTGTCCATTAAGAAAAATCGATGCTGACAACCTCCACAGCGCGTTGGTTTGATATAATACGCGAGCTACACTTGCTCTTGCTCACCCCGGGCCCTCCGGAAGAGTCAACCCCCAATCGACACCCGGGCCAGACACACCCACACTCCGGTAGACGAAGCGATTGCCCACGAATTGGACATGGCACGGTACCTCATGCACGATCTCGCACACCACGTTTTGGGACACATAGTGTCGACCGAGTTGGCGAGGGATATTTTACGTCATTTAGTTTATGATAGGCTCGTTCAAGTTTTCGAAGGGGCGGCCCCTCGTAACAACAACGATTCCAGAGTCTCCCTCGACCCGAACTCCGATGACGTTCGAAAGGCCATTCAGCAGGCGTTTGAGGACGTTGATGAGCACGACTGCAATAAACCAGATGCCGAAGGGAATGGCGGGGAGGCGGAGTGCTCGTCTACCGGTACGAAGGGGAAGCAGAAGCAGAAAACGAAGACATACTCATTCAGGTGGACCGCATTTCCCGCCGAACCTCTCAGTGAAGACGAACTCGTCTCGTTTCTGAACAATCTCACGGATCGTGCCTTCGCTTTCGCGAAGCCCAAGCTCACCCTCGCGAACTCGAGGTTGCGCCATCGCTTCGCGGCTCTGGAGGAGAAACGTCCGCTATCATACGAACCCGACGGAGAGGACATGCGACCCGACTTCCTTTTGTTGCCCATCGAAGCGTTCACAGATGGCTTCAAGACCGTCGACCCTAAGTATGTAAACCTCACGGCTTCGCGCTTCGTCGGCGAGTCGATGGACAAGGACAAGGGCTTTGCGGCGGGCGTTGAACAAATGCAACGGTATGCACGCGGTTTGACTCGAAGACGTGCGCAGCCGTGGGTGTATTATGTGCTCGGGATGACGATCACAAAGGACAAGGCAGTGTTTTGGCGTGGAGACGGTAGCGGCATGGAACATCTCGAGCTGATGCTTTCGGATGGTCGTGGTTGCATCGAGTTTATACGGATCCTGCTTGGCCTCGCATTGGCGGATAGGGTCGACCTTGGCCACAATCCAAACGTGGTGCTGGAAGAGAAAGAACAAGCCTGCACGGTCACAAACGTTACCCATCATTCGGTCGCATCGAACACAGCAACTTCAAAAGGTACCTTACGACGGACCAAGCAAAGCCAGGTGTATTCGGTGCCAAATCTTCATTCACAACTGGCAAGCTCTGAGGTTGGATCCCGCTCCCGCAGTGCCTCGGCTGCTCTCTACCAACAGGTAATCGCTTCTTATTCCACATCCCCAAAGAGGGTTCACTCCGAAATCGCGGGTTACGGCGACGAGGGGACGCAATCGAAGAAGCGCAGGACTCAGGAGAGCCCTGTCGAAGAAGTGAATGGCTTCGTTTTCTTCCCGGTCACGGTGTATGGTTGCGAATGCTTTTGGATCTTGTTCACGGCCAGCTCGATTCGTGGAAGGGGAACGACGGTGTTTTGTGTCGTGGATATCAAGGACAAAGACAAGCTGTTTGTGCCGAAAATGCCATGCCAAGATCTCGGGCGTGTTGTGGAAGAGGATGCATTCATGGAAAAACTGATGAGCAAAGAACCTCGCGCTACGTTGATCGTGCCGCTCAGGTATGCTATCCTATCTGGTTCAGGAAACGGTCCACTGACACGTATCTAGGGCATTCAAGATAGAGAGGGATGGGAAGACATGCACGATGCTTGGTGCCATCAGGGGCTTTAGTAATGACCAGATCGGGAACTTGCGTGTTGAGAATCGTATGCTGACGGTCTCTGTCTCCGAGTTGAAGCGCCCGGTGAAGTACTTCTGGGGCGTACATGACTTTGTACGAGGATTACGTGGTGCACTGTTAGGTACGACCTTTTGCGCTGTCGTGATTGTAATAATGGGTTGATGTGACGGCATGCAAGGGCACGAATATTTTACGAAGATTGATATTGCACCGCAACATCAGCGAGAACAACATCGTTCTCGGTCTTCGTCCCGGAGACGAGCGAGGATGTCTGTTCGACTTCGACATGGCCATTCTGCAGAAAGCCGAGGAGCCTACGCCAGCTGTACCACCCACACCTTTGAATCCATTTTGGAGACGCGCCGCACAGAAGTGACTCAACTCGATAACAAGAAACCTCAACCCATCAAAGGGCTACAAACGGTATGTACTCCAGTTGCCCGTCTACTGTCGTTATCAACCTACACGTATACAGGGCACTTTTCCTTACATTTCCTACAACCTCCTCTTCCGCGGCAGGCACACGCACTTTGACGATGTGGAATCTTTCCTCTATGTACTTTTTCTGTACTTTTTCTCTTATGCAGGACCACTTTCTGATACAGAGTTGCGTAAAACCGACGAGGCTGGATTTGTTCAGTCCAGTGGTTCCAGTCGCCTCACCCATATGAGAGATTGGCCAAAAGAGTATTCTGATTGGGTGGATGGAGGTTTGTGGGATATGGGGAGCCAGAAGCACTTCATTTCCACGCATCCCGATGGCACAAGCAGCATAGTTGATAGTGCCGAGTTCCAGAACTGCCTGGAAAATAATTGGCCAAGAGATCTGCATGGGCCCATCTCCGTTTTGGTCCAGGCATGTTTTACGATATTCTGGAATAGCACGCTATGTTCAACCGCCAGGAAATCACGAACAGAAGTGTCGCATGCTGAGTTCATCAGCATACTGAGCACGTGGTTAGACATGTACTCTGAGCTAGAAGACGAGTTTTCGAACTGCCCCTTCAAGCATAGTATGTTTAGGGTTTCCTTCCTCAAGGAATAAACTCGCTCACTATAATGATTCTTTTCTTTATCAGCACGTAAAATAGAGCCATCATGATAGACTCTCGGATTGTTAGAATGTTTTGAAACAGTTCTGTCAATGGTACACAATGCGTCAATTAGTCACTCAGTCGGAACGTTGGTTTTAGCTCATTGCATAGGGCCATATGGCGTCTGCTGGCACCGTTTCATTACCTACCATGTTCTATTGCGAAGACAATCGATGATCGCCGCATGGTCGTGGACGGTAGCCACGCGTAGCCAGTAAGAGTGTCGAATGTCACGACCGTGTGCTGGCTTTCACTGAGGTGCAAGTAGAAAAGATGGCGATCGAAGTCAGAGATTGGTATGCCGTGCGAGCTGCCACGTCACACGGGTGTTTATCGATTTATCCCGGAAGTCGTGATGGATTGTGAATCAGGTACAACCTACTGTTTGCTTTGTGAGCGGCGAGCATCATAATCATTCTCCCGACAACAGAACAGGTATCACGATATTGAAAGGTTGCCAGCAAAGATCTTTGCGATGAGCTAATACCAATGTTCCGAAAGGCTACAATCCACACATCAAAGGGACAGTTTGAAAACAACCAATCCGTACTAGAATCTATCACGACTCTGTTTTACATGCGAATGAAAAAAAAAACATGAAGTATGGTGAGAAAGGTATATCTCTTGGGGAAGGAAACCGTAAACATACCTTGCTTGAAAGGGCAGTTGGAAAACTGGTCTTCCAGGTCAGAGTACTTGTCCAACCACTTGTCCAGCGTGTTGATGAATTCGGCGTGTGAGACTTCTGTCCGTCCCTTAGAAGCTGCACGTAGCGTGCTATTCCAGAATAACGTGAAACAAGCTACGATCAGATGGCGGATTGGGGTGTGTAACTCCGGTGACCAATTATTCTCCAGACAATCCACGAATTCGGGGCTTTCAATGATTGTCGTTGCACCATTAACAATCGCGATGGCAGAGATCTTTTGACCGGCTATTTGCCGTGGGTTGCCATCCGCCCAATCAGCATACTCTTTTGGCCAATTTCTCATATGGGAAAGCCGCCCAGACCCAATGGACTGGACAAACCCGTTTTCATCGGCTTTACGCAATTCCGTATTGGAAAGTGGCCTTGCATAGGAGAAAAAGAATAACAAAAGCACATAGAGGAAGGACTCTACGTCATCAAAGTGCGTGTGCCTGCCGCCCAAGAGCACGTTGTAAGAAATGTAAGGGAATGTTCCCTGGTATGCTGGTTAATTAATAACGACATGTGATTGGTAGAGTACGTACGGTTCGTAGCGCCTTCATAGTTTTTTTGTTATCGAGTTGAGCAGTAGGAGCCGTGTGCGTGACAGGTCTTAGAAACGCGTCAAACGGCGTGGCTGGTACAGCTGGCGTAGGCTCCTCGGCTTTCTGCAGGATGGCCATGTCGAGGTCAATCAGATAGCCTCGCTCATCTCCGGAACGAAGACCAAGAACGATGTTGTTTTCGCTGATGTCGCGGTGCAGAATCCCGATCGTCGTAAGATATTCGTGCCCTTGAATGCACTCGCATCAACATGCCATTCCAGCCACGACATCGCAAGAGATGAACATACCTAACAATGCACCACGCAAACCTCGTACAAAGTCATGCACGCCCCAGAAGTACTTTACCGGGCGCTTTAATTCGGAGACAGAGACAGTGAGCACACGATTCTCGACACGCAGGTTCCCGATCTGACTTTCACTAAAGCCCCTGATAGCACCAAGCGTCGTGCACGTTTTGCCATTCCTCTCGACCTTGAACGACCTGAATACGCGTGAGTGCACCGTTTACTAGACTGGATAGCACAGCATACCTGAGCGGCACGATCAAGTTAGGGTGAGGTTCTTTGCTCATCAGATGTTCCATGACTGCATCCTGTTCCGCGACACGCCCGAGGTCTTGCCACGCCATTTTCAACGCTAGAAGCTTGTTTTTATCCTTTATATCCACGACACAGAACACAGTTGTTCCCCTTCCACGAATCGAGCTGGCCGTGAACAAGATCCCCATACATTCATAGTCATACACCGCGACGGGGAAGAACACGAAGCGATTCACTTCTTTGACAACGTTCTCGGTCCTGCGTTTCTTCGATCGCGCCCCCTCGTCGCCGTCATCCGCAATTTCAGAGTGAACCCTCTTGGAGGATGTCGAAGAAGATGCGATTGCGCGCTGGTAGGGAGCAGCCGAAGCACTGCGGGCGCGAGATCCAGCTTCGGATACCACCATTCGTGAAAGAGGATTTGGCACAGAATACACCTGGCTTTGGTTGGTCCGTCGTGAGGTAACTTTCGAGGTTGATGCGTTCGATGCGGCCGAATAGTGGGTAACGTTGTTGGCCGTGCAGGCCAGTTCTTTCCCTTCCACTAGCACGTCCGGATTGTGGCCAAGGTCGACCTTGTCGGCCAACGCGAGACCAAGCAGGATCCGTATGAACTCGATGCAGCCACGACCATCCGTAAGCATCAGCTCGAGACGTTCTGTACCGCTACCCTCTCCACGCAGGAACACCGCCTTGTCCTTTGTGATTGTCATCCCGAGCACATAATACACCCATGGCTGCGCACGTTTCAACCCTCGTGCGTACCGTTGCATCTGTTCGACGCCCGCCGCCAGGTCCTTGTTCTTCGACTCCCCGACGAGGCGCGAAGCCGTGAAGTTTACATACCTAGGATCGACGGTCTTGAAGCCATCTGTGAACGCTTCGATGGGCAACAGAAGGAAGTCGGGTCGCATGTCCTCTCCGTCCGGTTCGTATGATAACGGCATAGCATGATGTTTGTCTTCCGGAGCCGCAAAGCGATGGCGTAACCTTGGGTTCGCGACGGCGAGCTTGGGCTTCGCGAATGCGTAAGCACGATCGGTAATGTTATTAAGGAACGAGACGAGTTGGTCTTCACTGAGAGGTTCGGCAGGGAACGTGATCCACCTGAATGAGAATACCTTCGTTTTCTGCTTCCCCTTCCCCTTCGTATCGCTAGACGACCCTTCCGGCTCCTCGCCAGTGCCTTCATTATCCGGTTTGATGCAGTCGTGCTTATCAGCGTCCTCAAACGCCTGCTGAATGGCATTTCGAACGCCATCGGAGTTCGGGTCGAGAGGGACCTTGGCATCGTTGTTATTACGAGAGCCCGCCCCTTCGAAAACCTGAACGACCCTATCATCGACCAATTGGCGTAAAATGTCCCTCCCCAACTCGGTAGACACTATGTGTCCCAAAACGTGGTCGGCGAGATCATGCATGAGGTACCGTGCCTTGGCCAGCTCGTGGGCAATCGCTTCGTCTACCGGAGTGCGCGTATGGGTCTGGCCTGGGTGTCGATTGGAAGCTGATTTTTTTGGAGGAGATGGGTTGCTTATCGTGCGGACAGGCACGACCACCTTGCTATCTTCGCTGTATTTGCAATCGGTCATGTTTCGCTGAATGTGTAACAACGTGAGATGGGAGGACGGTCGAGTAAAACAAGTAAACAGCGTACGAGTATGTCCACGATTCTCGCGTATTGCGACGCGTCTGTTTCAGCCTTAATGGGATCAGCAGGCGTCATCGACGTTGTAGTAGCCATTGCGCGAAGTGAAAGAACACAAGGTAAGAATGATGAGTGTTTCCGAGTGGCGGTTGGAAAAACGGGTCTTACAGTCACAAGAGCAAGCTTAGCCCGCCTCTTATACCGAGCCTACACGCTGTGGACGCGTGCTTGCTTGTCGGCACTGATTGTTGTTGATGGACAGACAATGGGGTCTGATGTGGAATGCCCACAGTGCCGCTGTCAACTCGGACGTCCACAACACGTTACTTGGTTTGGAAATACTACCCCTAAATGTAACCAAACTTGGTAACCCTCTCGCGTACCGTACAGCCGCGGCAGCTGTGCCAGTGAGACCTGGATCTTTCGCTGTGACCGCGTGTACCAAGACGTGCACTGGGCTTATTTTCCTCATAGTTCAACTCAAGATGCGATACGGTAGAAAAATTCTATTTGCTTGCAGCACTCAAGCCGAAATCAGGAGGGTGTGGATGGTCGCAGAAGGTACCCATGGTTAATGTTCATCAGTCTCATGGGTAAGCGTCCCCGCCGTTGATTATATGAGCGAGGGGCCGGCGTCGAGCGTTCTCTTACCCCTTAAACCGATGTACTGCGAATCTATAATCATACATCCCCATCTCGTTAAATCCGTCCATTCCATTAAGGCTTGATGTATTGGATCCCTGGTCCCTCCATATCACGATTTCGGTGACGTTCTTGACCAACAATTGGGGTGGTACAGACACCCGCCAACACTGAGGACTAGCCACTCATGTACCGTCCTGGACTCGTTGTTCACCCCCCAGCATCCCGTTATCATTATTACACAGGGAACGCAAGACAATGGAATCCCAGACGAGACCCGTTAGGACCGCACAGAAGGCAAGATCCTACTCTTAACGTGTTCTCGCGAACAATATCACTAATTTAAACCACTCAGGTATAATTCAGCAAGCATTGATAATGATCGAGCTTTCGACACGGATGTGGCCCAGTGCTCCAGATCTCGCCGTATCTGGGAATAAGTCAGTAAAATATTGTGTAGCGATCGCTGACTAAATTTCCATAAGACTCGCATGCTCATCGGGAGAATGGGGTTACCAGCATGACGCGGATCACCATCTTCCGCTGACCGTTTTGCCGCAAGAGGACACAAAAAGCGTAACCCTTGCGTACGACCGCGCATCATCGCGATGCACCTAAAACCCGCGAGGGGCATATTAAAACTGACCTCGAACTTTCCGTCACACGAATAATCAAGTAAGGTATGTCTGCAATTAACCAACGCAACGTCGGAAAGCTGTTTGTTACGGCGCGCAGCGCACTCTATAATACAGGTGTTTTTATTTATGAGGACGGTTCTATGCTATATTTGCACTGAAGAACGAACAAATTCTGGTCAACGAAAAACATAACTTTGCAAAAAGAAAAGTGAAAACACACCTTTCCTCGAAGGGGCAGTTCGAAAACTCGCGTTCGAGATGGGAGTACTCATCCAACCACTTGTCCAGGATATGGATGAATTCTGCATGCGATACTTCGGTGCGAGATCGCTTGGCGGCTGTGTAGAGTGTGCTGTTCCGGAACAAGCTGAAAGTAGCTCCAACGAGATGCGTAATCGGCCGGTGCAAACCCTTTGGCCAATTGTTCACCAGACATTCTTTGAATTCGGCGCTTCGAAGGATGCACTTTGCGCCACTGGGATCCGTGATAGTAGAATGCTTTTGTTTTGCTATATTCTTCGGTTCTCCATCCGCCCAATCGGCATACTCTTTTGGCCAATTTCTCACATGCGAAAGACGACCGGAACCAGTGGACTGAACAAACCCAGCCTCGTCGGCTTTACGCAACTCTGTGTCGGCAAGTGGGCCTGCATAAGAGAAAAAGAAGAGGAAAAGCACATAGAGGAATGATTCCACGTCGTCGAAATGTGTGTGCTTCTCACCCCAAAGAACATTATAGGAAATATAAGGAAATGTTCCCTTGAAGTCACGTAAGCTGACGACAACACCAGATTCGTGGAGGATGCTTACTGTTCGCAGCCCTTTGGCAGGCTCGGTCCCATCCGGTTCGAGAGGACTGGAATGCCGCTGCTCGGCGGCTGAGCTGTATGGATCTTGAAACTGAGGCAGTGAGGGTAGTGTTGGTGTCTCGGCCTTTTGTAAAATGGCCATGTCGAAGTCGATCAGATACCCTCGTTCATGTCCGGGACGAAGCCCGAGAACGATGTTGTTCTCGCTGATGTCACGGTGCAGAATCTCGATCTTCGTAAGATATTCGTGCCCTTCATGTCGTCGCATCAATATATCATGTCATCCATCACAGCGCAGGAACGACACATA
>JBBPQN010000921.1:0-11494 GCA_038092575.1 Boletus subluridellus
CCATGTTCCTCGTCGTGACACGTACAGCGAACTCATGAGTACGTTACAGTCATCACATACATAAAAGGCATAAACGAGACGGTCTGAAACCCGACCTTCCATACGAACCATGCTACATCTGATGAGCCGTCATCAGAAACCCTTAAGAAAGAAAGGAACGTTCAGTGGCTGGCAAGTTGCAACAACGACGAATCTAAACGCTCGAGTCGACACTCTACGTGAGCAATGCATTATCTCCATTCATGCTTTCGTCGTGCTAGGAGTCCGAGTCCATGGTCGAGCATACTCTTTGGCTGATCCAACTCAGTCCCCAGGCGCCAGCGCGTGCAATTACCCAGAGTGCTATTCGCACTCCAGGTATGAGTCGTACCACGTCACTAAAGTCCCAAAGGTCTCGGTGATACGTGATCTGTCCCTGTTCGTTAAAACAGAGTCGTGTCATGACGGGGAGTTGGAAATGGAGCGGCGATGGCACGGAAATGAGCGTCCCAGGTATTGGGAGAGACGGAGATGCTGGGACAGAGAGTGACAACTGAGAATCAGCAGGAGAAGATGGCGGGTGGCGTAACATCAAGGTTTTGGGTATCCTGTATGTGGTATGAAGGTCGGGGAAGAAGAGGATGTTGAGGGTGTACTCGACGAAGCTCTTCTTGTGACCATCTAGAGTGATGTGTGTGTGTGAAACAGCGGTGACCTTTGGAAATTAAAAACACGCACCAAAACTCTCCGTTTCACTGATGTCATCTACTTCCGCCCAAACCCGGATTGCCTTGAACCAAGGATCGTCGTCGCGTTTATACAGCGGACGAACCCTCAAAAGGGCGTGAAGAATGGACAATGGCCGAGGCACATCGACGGCGCAACAGCGACGGGTGAGAGTGTGAATGTCGGAGATGAGCGCACGAGATGTGGCAGTTATCAACGGGTTCTCGTATCTAGGGGTCGTGCGTTATTGTTCGATGGGTAATTGGGCGCCAGTTCAGACACTTACACTATCCTATATCGTCAGGAAATCTCCGGTTGTCAAGTGAGAAAGCACGCGCCTGCACGAGAGTCATAAAAAAACTCAGAAGTACCGAGGAAACTGGGGAAAGTAGTATCGTGCCCGCAGACTTCGACTGTGGTCGAGCTTCTGTGGATGATCGACAATTCCCCTATCGAAGGCGATTTATGTACCATCAGTCGAGTCGGGACGGTGTTCTGTATCGCCAACACGGATGGTTCGGGTAGGATAGGGGCTATAGGCATGGATGTACGCAGGGTCGTTCTTCGGTGTCGCACGCAGATGGTCAAAGTCGTGTGACGAGCTGGCGTTCAGTTGAAAAGTTGGCTAGAGTCTCAAGTAAACGTCGATCGACGTTGAAGACTGAGACCAAGCCTCGCGCAGCAGGCGGAGACTACGAGATCCATCAATTTAAAATTACCCTTATCCGGTACTCCAAGGTCCACCTCTGACACGAGTGAGTGCATGTTTATGATATATATTATTTTGTTGGTTAGTGACAGATCTATCTCCCTATATTCACCCCTCAGTCAACCGTTTCCTGGACGATTGATCATAGTCAATGATCACAGATTGTTCCACCTGTACCCGAACATCCAGGTCCACCTCGCGAGGCGGACTCGGCGCATACTCCACGTCAATCGGAGTCTTTTGCATTTCGTATGGTGAACGTAATGCAGAGACAAGGGAACGCATAGGCTGCATCGGGTGGGTGACTATAATATTCTCGAATCGCGCCACCTCCCCAGGTTCTGAAAGTTCTAGAGAAAGGAAATGTGCGTGACATTCAGGTACCATTTTTGGAACGAAAGGAGAACAACACACCTCTCAGATGAAGCAAGATCCGTTGACTCATTATCCAGGTAACCGCGTAACCCAGTGACGCGCTAATGTGACAATGTTTGTGAAGGGTGGCAACAATGAGGCTATATTTGTACTTACCCTGCAGACTGACACCCGTGAAGTTACGGTAAGATTTCGCTGCGTAGCTTGAACGGAAATGATGACACTCACCTGCACAGCTTGATCACTTGCCCGGTACAGAATTAGATTGAACACATTGACACCTTCAGAGTGTTCAGCGCGGGGAAGACAGCAAGGTGAACGACCCCACCCGTCAACACCAGGAAATACCCAAGTCCATCATAGATCATTCTGTCAGGGACTCATCAATCCTGTGTGGCGTGTAGTGTAGGCCAAGAATCCTTACGTTCTGATCAACCGAGAAAATCTACGATGGAAGCGGAGGTAGATTGAGCGTCAATTTGACAAAGACGAGTAAACCAAAACTGACCTCCCATTAATAGAATTATATCGCACAAGATAATATGTAGAGACGGATAAAGCTCCGGTGTCCCAGAACATTGATATGAGATAGTACGTCCACGCAGTTGGATGGGCGCCATCATTTCCCGGAGTGCAGCTTGATGGCCGTTCAATAGCTAATTCAAATTACCACTGATATAGACTCACTTTCCCTGAAATTACGTAGCATACCAGATCAGCTGTGCGTTATTGCTGCAGCTATGCAACTCACGTTGGCCAAGACCGCTGATAAATAGTTCGGCGATCTATATATACCATGAAACAATAGAAGCACTCACGTATACGATGATACATATTAGTAAACCATTCAAGCTGTGCAAGAATGTTCAGAAGAGAAGTTGGCAGACGCTGGAAAAGGACTGACTGCTGTCGTAATGGCAAAAGCAGTGGCGAGGGCGATACCAACAGCCTTTTGTCTCCGAGCAATGTTGAATGTCCTTTTGAAAGGATGTTGAGCACGCCGAAAGAGAACAAGACCCACATACCTGACACCCAGGATGACTTGTGAAATCATTGTTTGCAAGACTGACAATAGGTGAGCGGAAAAAGTAGGGCAAATTCGTAGACCGGACAGACCTTTAAAGACAGGTGCGAGTAGATAGTAGTGGTTACATGATTCGACAGTAAACGTCGTGGCGAGAACACCATAATTGCTGACGACCATAACAAGGATGCTAACATAGCTGGCGCCCGATGAGACAAGGAAAACGAGATCCGAACAAAGCGAGACTCACCGAATGAGGAAGAAAAGAACGCAACCCAGGCTAAACCAGGCAGATAGTCAATCATCCGTGAGGACGAGCCGACGAGATCAAATACCTTGGGCGGAAGATATCAGGTTGACTTTTATAAAACCGCAGCTCAGCGGGCAATGTGATTAGGTAGCTGTGTGTGGATGAACAAGAAAGGACTGCAGAGGGCAGACGATCGAAACTCACTCATAAGCGGCGATCGAGAGCGAGGCGACTCGCAGGTACTTTTCAGTCTCAGACCCAACACTCATTTGCGGGGGCGGTGGAGAGAAAGCAAGAGTTCAAAACGCAAACGAGTGTGAGCTAATTTATATAGGAATGCATCTACCGATGGCAACCCGTTTGCTGCCGTTAGGTGAGTAACTGTTGAGCCAGCTCATTAAGTGCCCGATGGCGTTGTAGGCATGGCGTGACATACCTTGAATGGAAAGCGGGTAAAGTAAGGTACGACCATGACTCATCTCGTAGAATCGATGTGGCGCACCATCATGACCATGCTGTGTGGAGTTGACGCTATGATTGGAGGGGCGGCTAGCAAAAGAGGAAATTAAGCACATGTTGATTGGGCGTCTCAGCCACTATACCAAACTCGGACGAATCAAAGGGAAGCTCTGGCGGGGCGGTCGGCTAAGGTTTGGAGATAGTGGCATGATCACGTTCAGGTCTCCGACGGATGACTCCGACATCGCGGTGCTGCCAGCGGGCAGTTGCCGTCGCTTACGTCCTGGACAGCCTCGAATTCCCCATGCTTACAAAATTACAAAAATGTGGAGATCGATCATTCGATCCCGGACCGTCCTAGCGCCTAAGTACCACTTCGCCCCGCAGCTTTGATGACTGTACCATTCCCAAGCACAGGTAAGCATTTTCGCGCACTAGGCGAACCCGGCCCTGGTAGGAATGCAGCGCCGACAAGCCAAGCCAGATACAGGCCCATCAATTCATCGGACACCGAGGACGTCGTAGTGGGATTGTGGCTTTGCATCAGCAACGCAGCAGTGTTTGCATCATCTAGTTCAGGGGCCTTCGTACTCGTTGGAAGGTCGTCGAGGACAAAGTGGAGTAGCGGGAACAATGCGTTGTCTTGCACCTCCATAACATGCTTTTCCAGTTCCCGTCTCCAGGCCAGGTATTCACATTGTCGCGTAGAGAAGCCGTACTCTGCGAGCGACGAGAGCAGGTCGTTGAACGTCGGTAGTGGGTTGGCTACAATATGTAGTACTGTCTGTGTGGCGTTCGGTAGTGGGGCAACGGCGGCGAGTGCTGTACATCGTGCAACATGGTCGACGGGTACCATATTGACAGTGTTGTTGATGTCAGGGACGAGCCCAAGTTGCACACACCCTTTGACCATGCGCCATATGAAATCGTCCGTATTGGTTACTACACGCACAGGCAAGTGAGCCAGAAAATTAGTCATCCAGCGGCGAAATATGCGTACCCGCTGTTTTTGAATCCCCGACGACATACCCAGGACGCACAACATGTCCTTGGAGCCCGCGTTTCCCCGCCTCAAACAATAACTTTTCAGACACCCATTTACTTTGTCCATAACCGGTCTTGAGGCCATTCCTCGCGCCTTCGAGGTCATCGTCTTCGGGTATACCCCTGCGCTCGCTCATATGCGACAACGAATCAGAGAGTCGAACGTAGTGCTCGGTATCGATAGCCGATGTTGAGGAAACGAAAACAAAAAGCTTCTGCTTTGTCGTTGAAGCGAGTTCGACGGCTGTCAGGGTGCCCATCACGTTTGGCGATCGGAGTCGCTCGTACGGATAAACCCAGTGCACCTGTCCATAGATTTGTTTGAGCTCAAGCGCCAAACAATAACCCGAGAAGGACGGACCAGAGCACCGTTGTGCAACACAACATCAGCTTCAGCTGCGACCCGAGCCCAAGTATTTTCGTTCATGCCGAAACGATCTTGCCCGAGGTCCCCGATGACTACCTCAAGCCTCCTGGAGACTACCCATTCCTCGTCCCAGACACCACGGTCGGTCAATCCTTCCTTCAATCGTTCAAGCCCAGTTTCAACTGAGGGAGAACGAACGAGACAGATGACTTTCTGTACCCTCTGTTGACGCTGGAGCAGATCACGAAGGACGAATGCACCGAGATACCCAGTAGCGCCTGTGAGGAATACGGTCAAGGCACGCGTATGAAAGTCGGGGGGTAACGGCGGGTAGGAATCGCGTAGGCGAGGAACCAGATGCTCGAAATCTTGCCCATATTCGACAACGACAGGCATCGATTTTTTCTGCGTGTCACCCATCGCGTGCACTAGGGTAGGCGGAGTAGTATTTGAGTCTTGAGGAGCAATACCAAAGTCTGGATCCCGCAAAGTATCGATGGCGGCTGCCAAACCGCTGATGGTTGGTTGGGAAAAGATGAGGCCCAAAGGCGCCTCGACGATGAATACCTTTCGTATCTCGAAGATGAGGCGAGTTGCCAGGATCGAGTGTCCTCCGAGGTCGAAGAAGCTCTCGTCTAATGGCATTGTCTCCGGTGGGTTGGGCAACACCTCTGCCCATAATGAACACAATTTTTCTTCTGTGGGACTGATGGCCCTCTTTTCAATGCCCTTGGAGGCAGCTTTGTTTTCGGCATGAGTGGCATGGGCGTGGGCTGTATCTGGGAAAGGAAGTGCAGGTTTGTCTACTTTGCCATTGGGATTGAGGGGCATGCGACGAAGAGGAACGAATACTGGTTGAGTGAGATGAGTCAGCCAGAAGACTGGCTCAACCGAGTATCGACGTACGTGTGGGAATGCTATAACTGGGCAATTTTTTCTTGAGATGCTCTCTAATGTCTTTGATGAGCCGTCTAAACTTCGGTATGCTCTTGACGCCGTCAGCTTCTTCGCCATCACTGAGCTCGCTCGTGAAACCATTCAATAGCGCGCCGTCTAGCGGCACGAAGTAGCTGACAAGTATCTTTTCTTCGTCCTTGTCTCTCCGTACGAGCGTCACGTTCTCACGAACAAGTGGGTGTTGGCTCATCAAGGTATCGATCTCGCCGAGCTCGATTCGGAAACCACGTATCTTGACTTGATCGTCCGCGCGTCCTATGCACTCAACACGACCATCAGGAAGATAACGCCCGAGATCGCCAGACCTGTACATCCGATCGCGGATACCCTTCCAGTGCCGTGACTCGGGCCCGGCGAGACCCTGCAGTGGGTGCAGTATCGTGTCCTTCCATGGCGGTGACGACGAGGAAAACCAATTTGAAACGAACTTTTCGGTTGACGCCTCA
The DNA here is from genome assembly GCA_038092575.1 of Boletus subluridellus. Classification (NCBI taxonomy): domain Eukaryota; kingdom Fungi; phylum Basidiomycota; class Agaricomycetes; order Boletales; family Boletaceae; genus Boletus; species Boletus subluridellus. The sequence continues at coordinate 6,337 of JBBPQN010000921.1, forward strand.
GAGTCGAGATACCCTTCCGCCAAGCCACCTGAGCGCACATAGATCTCCCCGACTTCGCCGACCGCGCACGGAATAGTCTTGTTGGACCGATTGACAACAAGGAGTTGGACGTCGACCATGCCTTCACCAGCAGGCATGATGTCTTTTTGGGTAGCAAGGAAAGTCGGATCTGCGGACACGGGTGGAATGGAAAAATAGGAGACTGCGCGCTGTGTTTCGGTAGTTCCGTACATGTTAATGATATGGACATTTGCAGCAAGGGACTGGAGCCGAAGACAATCGCGTTTAGTGAGAACGTCGCCGACGAAGAAGGCACTGCGGAGAGAGGGAATTTGTCGAGTAGCCTGCGCGGAGAGAAGTTGACCCATTGCGGGGGTGAGGTGAGTAACGGTAACCTTGTTGGCATCCATCCACTCTGCGAGCCGGCCAGGTGTGCCGATATCTTCTGCGGTAGGAACGTAGAGCTCCGCGCCGAAGAACAGGGGTGTGAAGACTAAAGGAGAGATAAGGAGACAGAGCCATTTCGGAACATTGGATACTCACTATCTCGCTGGATAGGGTCATGAGCGATACCACTGAGCATGGTGAACTTGGAGGATTCGCCCAGCGAAAATCTCTCACCCATCCAAGGGAAGAAATGGGTCAAACTGTAGTGACGTCCCCGAACTCCTTTCGGGATGCCGGTGCTGCCACTTGTGAAGGACAAAGTACCGATACTGTCGGGTCCGAGGATGACGTTCGGATCAGTTTCTGAAAGGTGATAACGTGAATTGAGCATGTCGATCCCATTGACAATTCCGCCAAGAATTCCGCCAGTTGGTGAAAACTCGAGCGCGGGAACTTCGACACGGATCTTGAGGTTGTTTGAGAGGAACTCCCGAACGCTAGGCCCGATCCTTCCTGCCCCAGCTAGAACGATGAGTCCACGAGGCTGAGCAACTTGTAAGTATATCTGTTGCCGTGTCGGAGGGTACGCAGGATCTGATAGGCAGCATATGGATTACGCGCTCGACGTCAGGGACACGAAAAGCAACATACCAATGACAGAGAACGTCGCGCCAGATTTGAGGACTGCCATGACCGCAACGACGAGCTCCACGCTCCGATACGCGTAGATCATCACGACTTCTTCTCGTTTGATACCTCCTTGAAGAAGATGGTGTGCCAGGATATTCGATGCCTTCCTGATATCACCGTACGTGTAGGTGCGTGCGTCTTGTCTCCCATCGGGAGTTGTGGAGGAAAGGCCCTGAATCACGCATGACCGGTCTGGCCAGCGGATTGCATTGCGCGAGAAAACATCTGTTATCGCCCCTTTCCAATCACACCAATGAAGATCTGCAGTTGGGCTAGGCAGATGGACTTTTTGGCCGTTAGTCAACAGGGGCACTGATCCTACGAGGGCGACGGGGTTTGCAGAGACTTTTCGCAGTAACACTGAGAGCTGATCAACGATGAAAGAAATACGGACGGGGCTAAAGAGTAGAGAGTTGTAGAGGATACGGAGTGCTATGCGGGGAGCAAGGGAAGAACGGGTCGTCGCGGGGGGTCGCGTGACGAAGATGGTGAGATCGGATGTCAGACTAGTTGAGCGGATAAAGTTTTCGCGAGGTTGGTCAGTCTCGTCAAAGAAACGAACGCGAAAGAGTGGACGAGTGTTTTCTATCGTGTCGTCCTTGTCCTTGCGGAGGGCCTGGACGATGGTTTCGTAGGGGAGTACATCAGCCTCAGCCTCCTTCTCCACAAGTTGGACGCGCCGGACGATGGACCAGAAAGCATCAGATGGATCGACAGCCAACCGCAGGACCAGAGGTGCACTGGCAGCAGCGGATGAAGAACCGATGACAATGTCGGTGTCACCGGTGTAACGATGCAACAATACGGTGAAAGCGGCGAGGAGGAGATGGAACGCGGAAGGACTGCTGTCCGTCTTTTGCACATCGTCGTCTTCTGCGTCGCAGTCGTCCGAATGGAGAGCGAGTTTCAGCAAGGCGAGGGATGTCTGCTCTGGAAGATCGGCGGTGTGGGCAGCTTCGATCAGTTTGTTCGTCCCGACTGGTCTCGGGTAATCAGTCGGCAGGGACATCGACGGGAGGTTTTGCAGCCTCGCCAGTACTCTGGAAAGCGCATTGGCTGTCATCGCGCTGGATGGGGTCAAGCAAGGAAAGGGTTGATTTCGCAAGTGTACGCGAGAGTTTTACTTATGACTCGACGTGATCATTAGGCAGGTCAAGTGAGCTATTAGTATAAATAACTAGACAAATCTGTCCAGAACAAGTCCGAGCCTCTGCCAGTGTCAACAGCTTCGGCCGACAAGTAAATCCGTAGTAACTCTCCAAGTCACGGATCGCAATGATCATCCGGATGCACACATTCCGGATGCTGCCGCATGAGACAAAGTCCGTGACAAATGACCGACAAGAGTACAGACCTCGGTACTGCAGTAATAGCAGTGTACTCTCCCGAGGCCTGCCCCAGCCATCATTCGAAGATCAGATCCTCAAACTCCTGAGACGAATGTTATAATCGCGGTAACCACCAGGACACAGTACTAGTGGCCATGATCGTCAGACACAGTACTAGTGGCCAATTCTTTCAGTGAATCAGCCGAGAACGACACCGCCCGGACCAATGCAGGAATGCTTCTGCGAAGAGACGGCGACGTTCCAGAGTCCAGGCCGCCAAGTACTCTCCCATCGGCACTGCCGCTGGCAAGAAGCGATCTGTCTAATGACGTGGCCATCGCTGTCACTCCGCTTATGTCTACTTCCCATACTTACCCGAATCATTCCTCCAATATGAACTGCTGTGACAAGGTGCTTGCCGCCCAAGGGAGGGACGAGCGCCGAGGTGGTCTCCTAACACGACCCTTCATAGTCCTGAGTGCTAGTATATATTTGATTCGTCGAAACGCATTTCTGACAAGGTGTAGAATTCGTGGCATGTATTTGGCTCGGCGTGATAACAAAATTTGGACATGTCCAGTTCCGCACCTTCGATCACGACAGTTTGTGGTATTGTCATTTGCACGCAAACGAGAACGTATACTCAGCCGAGACAATTCTGATCTTCTGTCAAGAAAATCGCTAGTTCTCCGAGTTTTCAGACCCCGCGCCTCTATTTGAAGGCGTTGGACCCAGACGATTCGGAACGATGTGTTTGTCACTGCTTCACCTGAGACCTTCTTATCAATATTCTGAAACGGAGCCAGTGAAGCCAATTTGTACAAGAGCCGAGACTCGAACGAGATCTATGATACTCTCGTCCCCAGTACCTAAAGTAATCACTGTATACTTAGGTGCTCGGACACATGAAAATGCCAATTCACAGGGGTTATTTTTTTTTGGATCTTTTTTTGGATCCTTGTTTATTGTCTGATAGGGCAATCGGCGCCGTTTGCTGGACAGTAAGACAAGGTCGTTCCACACCTTCATCGACTGGGAAATCTGGCAATTCACAAGGGGTGGTTATGGGTGAAGTCTTGACATAACGCTCTGTGGTACTGGCATGTTTCCAGTGACATGTTATTTCAATGCTCCTCTGTGATGTCAATGGTATAACGACTCACGTAGAAAAGCTGACGAGCTTTCTTCTCATCTCCTCCAGTCGGATCCGCGACGCTTCCAGCCGGGTCCGCTTCGCCTCAGTGGCTGGATCCTCGCTCACCAATGCTTGCATACGATCAGCAAAGTTGCCCGTCGAGGTCGTGTCATCCATGAGACGCTGGAGCAGGCTGACCGACAATTTCTCTGCCAAGGCGTGATACAGGGATTGTTCAATATTCAGCGGGACGTGATCGATGATGCGCTGTAGGACATGTCATGTCAGTCTCTCTATTGCGTCTATTTCGTCTGGATATCCCCCTACCTTGTATGCGATAGTAAAGTATGCGCGCACGTCTGCCATGACGATCAACTCATCTTCAAATTGGTCTCGGGGAGATAGACGAGTCAAGTCTTCCACAGTGAGATCTGGGTACCCGGATTGAGCCAAATATTGCAAGGCTGAATGCTCTGGTGGACTTGGAGGGTGTTGCTGCCCGTTGTCCGCTCTGTTAGGAGTTTCGTATTCTCCGGGGTTTCTGCGAGCTTGGCGATACTTTGCAAGCCACTTTGCACGAAGGTTATTATAATCTTTCACGTTTTGTGTGTAGCTTTGGGTTATCTCAAGTCCAAGAGTCCCTTTGACCGCAGCGAGCGCTGTATGCTTGTATTCTTCAATATCGGGGCTGATAAGATCTCTGGGGACGAGACAGAATCTACATCAGACCTTCGCAACAATGTTATCGGGAACATACGAGATCAACTCTTGGAGAACCTTGAACCTCCCAAAGTGTGTCTCGACGAGTTGCTGGATGACATCATCGAGTACATCATTTATGGATCTCATACACTTCTCCGCAGGCGTAGACCACAGCGTCGTGAACTGGTTGATAAGACGCATCTTGGCCTCGTACGGAATATTCCCAGGAAGTTCCCATGCAATCGACCTATAAACGTTGTACGTTAGAAAGCGTAACCTAGTAAATTAAGGGAATGGAACGGACTCCTGGATGGTCTTGCGAACCTCATACACTCCCATGGTTTGTACGCTACGATTCTTAACCACTGCAGGTTCTTCACCTTCGAGAACATCGAACGAACAGTATTGCATGGGCTTCTCAAAAGGACGGAAATCCGGGGAAGTTCCTCGAATATTCTGACCGAACATAGTGTAGAGCGCTCGATTTCTCTGGGCAAGGGTCTTGTCCGAACTGGCACCTGAGACGGCACCCTTGAAGGCATCGCAGAATGCGTTGACTCTCACGAGGACCTCGATTTGTGGATCAGCTTCCAAGGGCTTGGGTAGACCACTGATCTCCTTCAAGCAAGAAGCGAACAATCGCTCGACATCCTCTCTGAGCTTTGGTATGCTGCGCGAAGACGTGTTGAGCCCAGAGTGAAACTCGCATGCTATGGCGTTACGTACACTTCGTTGATGTGGTTGACAAGCAAGACACTAATGTCTGATACGAACGCTGGGATTCCAAAACGCTCACGATCAGTGACCTCGCTCCAAGGCTCAGTCGTGTCGAAATACTCTGCAGCCATGCGCTGGAGTGCTGATCTCGAGAGTCGCTGTGCCCGTTGAGCATCGTCTGGCAGACGGACACAATAAT
>JBBPQN010000922.1:0-11479 GCA_038092575.1 Boletus subluridellus
GTAGCACAGAAACGCTATGTCCGGGGGAATGTCCAGTCGATAGGTGAGAACCCTTGGAGTCCTTGTGATGAAAGGGAACTCATCGTCCAATGGGTGAATGTCCAGTCTAGAAGCAAAACCCATCCGAGGCGTAAGGCCGGGGATTGTCTGTTAAGAGGGGTGGATCGTAGCCGCAAGTCTTGATCGTCGAATACGATCTGGTAATACAATGGGTGGTCCATGATAGGAAGGAAAAAGGCGTGGTGCCGCCGGGGCATGTGGTCGTGGGGGAGTCACAGGTGACAAGTGTCACAAAACTGTAACATTACCTCCGGTTCACATCTGAAGTACCATCTCAGATACATCATTTGTTACTGTGGGGTGGGGGACATCTTCGATGTCGTCTAGGTCCATGGGGAGCGGGTCCTGGATGAGAGCGAGCGAGGGTGGATAGTGCTCATCAAGGGGGTGGAGGATGGGGGGGTCCTTGGCGAGGGGAGCCAACAGGAAAAGAGGCTCGAGGGGAGGGGTAGGTGGGATCCAGGGTACGGGATCAGGCCAGTCTTCGACGGCAGTGAAGATCAAGTCACTGGTGGTCGACGAGGGGGAAGAAGGGACAGCTTCTTCATTGGTAGAGTTGTTTGACCGGGGCTCTGTCCGGTGGTGCCATGCGTCGAGGAGATGGACAATGTCCAGGAGGATGGCGAGGGCGAAGGTGCACAAAGTGGCGAGTGCAGCGATCATGGTGGTAGGAATGGAAGGCAGGTGTGCACAGGTCCAATCCTTTTAACTGCAGGGTTTTCCACTTCGGGAAGATCCATACATCAATTAAGAAGTTGATCTCTGATATGGGCGCAGAGTTGAAACTTCCGATGAAGTTTCTGGGTGAAACACTCGTTTCAGGCTGTTTCAACATGTTAAGCGCAATTAAGGGCTCATGTGAAACGTCAGGGTGATCCGACAGGATCGGGGTACCGGTAGGCAGCTTGAGATGGGCAAGCGAGTCCTTTGTTACCGGAAATTATAAAGCCGTTGGGGGGCTACCAAAGACCGTCTGGGTCGGATATAATGTTGCCAAGTCTATCTGGACTGTAGGTCCACGAAGGTGATGTGTTTTAGGCCATTCCAGGCTTGTCACAGAGAAGTCCGTTATTGACTTCCAGGGTAGACAGTTTCGGTCCCGTGTCTAGGGGAACGTAGGACAGATGTTCGCAAGGAGGTGTTCCAGCATGGCAATCTGTCAACAAAAACTACTGGGGAGCAACTGGCTCCTACAAGAACCGTTTATTGGGTTCAGGTTGAAACTTCCTTTAGTTTCATCGGCATAGTTTTACGACTTAGGATGGTCGGCTTCATGGAGACATGGCACAGTCTGTCTCATTTCTTGATCCGGGAAAGTCCCTGAGGGGAGTTGTGCGATGGAAGAAGTCCGAAGAAATCCTTATAGGCCATCTACACTAGTTAAGGTTGCCCATTAGTGGGCGGAGTCGTTCAATCCAGTGGACAGAAACCGTGTCCAGGGTCCAAGTGTAGCCCACTGTGCTACGAGTGTGCTGCGACCAGCAGCGAGACAGGGTAGACTTCTTGAAGGAAAAGGGGGGTTCGAGCGAAAGCAGGCGGGAAAAGGGGAAAATCGAGGCGAGAATCGAAAATTTGCCAGGCAAGTTTGCCAGACAACCCAACCGTGGGTTGCCAGGGTGACCAGGGGTTGGTCGCCGCTGGTCCTAGCCCAGGTCAGTGGTTGGCCAGAGATGGGCCAACCGGGTATCACCAAGGTCAGAGTCCACGGGGACTCAAACTATGTTCGCCCAGTTCCAATGGTAGGTGTGTATGTGTTAGTCCACTAGGGACCGGTGTGAACTAAGGCACCAGGGGTGTTGTTTTGCTCGTGGATCCGCAGGGTCTGGCAGAGTCCGGGGTTCTTTTGAGTAGAAACCATTCTACTCTCCACCCTCTTTTCAACCTTCTGTTAAGAAATCCAGCTGATAAGCTACCCTCCCACCGCAGGGGGGTCGAAAAAAATCGGGTAATTTGGAGGCAACCGTCCTCCAACCAGTGGGTGAACGTTCTTTACCTGACCTGTTCCAGGGTCCGAAGGCCATTTTCACAGGATACGCGCGGGTGAGGCGAGTTCCGGTAGGAGGTACTTTGCAGTGAATTTGTTGTTGCAACATCTGGCCGTCCCGGTGGACTTGATCAGGGTCCGGTGGGTAGTTTATGGCTCAGTGTATTAACGTCTTGCCTGCGGATCAGCTTGGAATCCGGGGGCCTGTCAGCATAGTAATCATGGGCCAAGGCGGTGGTTGATCCATCTCGAGTTACCATCCAGCCGGAAGGGGAACTGGTGGCGGCATAGCAGGTGCCAATCTTTTTACTTCCTCTGAGCGCTTCGACCATCATGATTTCCGGTCGACCCTCTTTTCAGCTCAGTGCCGAAAATAAGTTGTATCCGCATGGTCCTCTTCTAGAATAGGAGCCATCGGATGGTGAGTCCATGGGTGCCTGCAACTGTGCAGGCGAGAGAGGACAAGAGTGCCAGATGTCCTTTCCTGAGATGAATCGGGGATGTCGTCGATCTCCTGATTTGCTAGCGTGGAGGTGATGGTCCGAGGGGGTGTCTGTCCAACTGTGGAGGGGTTCCATCACGAAATGAGGGGGGTGTCCAGAACTTTTGTTTTGGTGTCTCGGGTAGCTAGTCTGAGGTTACCACATAGTTTAAGGTCGATTGTGGACCACCTAGATGAAGACCGGTGACAGTTTAACGACTTGACGGTCGCCAAGCCTACTCCATTCTCCATCGTGGTGAACCTTGGAGATAGGCGGGTGATGTGCAGTTTATCGTCATGCGGGATGCCTTGTGACAGTTTAACGTCGTGACGGACGTCTTGTGGTAGTTTAACGTCGTGCCGGACGTCCAGCATGGTGTGTCGCAGTCAGAGCTCGGTTGAGTCCGCCGAGCTCTGTCGAGATCCATCCTTGGCAGGGTTTGTCGAATGAGGTGTTGGCTACCTGTACTCTTGGGTTGTCAGAGTCTCCTCGGTGAAAGGGGCAACGATGGGTAATGACCCATTCTTCTCCATCGAATTGTCTATATTCCACGACCGGGGGGTGGTCACAGTTCTCGCATGTCTCTTCCTTTCTGCAGTGTTGGCAGTAGTTAGTCTCAGGGGTGGCAGCGTCCTCTCGCCATCCGTCGAGGGGATGGGAAGGCCAGGCTTCCTGAGTTCCTACCGTTCGGAGGAAGGCTCCGTCTGTCATCTCCTCGAGGTAGTGGGCCTCTGTCTCCTTGTTCCAGACATCAAGGGCCTGGTCAGTGAGAGGGGTGGGGTTGTCGAGGGATGGGGAGCGGAGCGGATCCTCATCAGGGAGGATGGTTTGTTGAGGGAGGGAGACCGGAGCAGGGGGGATGACTGGGGGAATGGGGGACATCTCGTCCTCCATTACGACGTGAGGAGTTCTTTGCCATACTTTCTTCCAAAGGGGGGAGGGGTCCGACTTGCTTCGTGGGTGTCTATTGGCTTTACACCCTATCCGTTTGCAGATGAAGCAATGGTTCTCTCTTTTGCAGCAGTTTCGTTCTTCGTGGGTGAGGGTCGTATTCTTCCTGACCTTAGATGTCCATCTCTGTCCTCGTCCTCGAGTGACTTCGATGAAGTCGGAAGGGACCTCGAGTGGTCTCTTTCCTGGTATGATATAGAGGGCGGTGGGCTCGGTGACTTCAAGGGTGAAGGAAGATCGAAGAGGGGAGGATCTGAGCGGGGTGTATCTGTTGTTGAACATCTTGTCCAAGTCCAACAGTGATGACAGTGACCAGCTGAGTGGGTGTAGTCCTGACTACGGTGACGAGGTCCAGTCAAGTGTCGGCGACTTGCTGGGCAGGCTAGGACGACTGGTCCTAGGTAGGGGGCACTGGTAGAGGGGACAGGCACTTCCTCTATGTGGGGTTATCCGGGATAGAGAGGGCTAGGGTTGAACAACACCTAGCGAACTATAACCTGAATCTTTTGTTACTGTTTGACCCGCAACAATGGTACTCCAACCTGAGACGCTACTCTTCAAGAGTCCTTGAAGACGACAATCGAGTCGAGGTCGATGTCGAGGATGACGACGACGAGAAGGAGAGTGAGGAAGCGAGCATATGATGACCTCCTTGGTCAAAGGAACCGAATAGTCTACCAAGAGCTCTTGTTGAGCAGAGAACCCAGGGTATGAATGAGTAGATTCAGGTTAGAGATAAGTACAAGCTCCGCTCGAACTTATATACAAGTACAGTGGTTTAGGGCCAGTCTAACCTGATATGGTAAGAGGAATCTAGGGCAGGAGGAACCGTGTCCAAGACGCGTCGCGTCGCGTGTCACATGATGCGAGGGAGAAACCGGAATGGGTATAATAGGATCAATGATCAGGTGATCAAGGATCAACGAGGCAGTTCTCGGATGAAGACAGGTCATCGAGGCAATGCCGGGAGATCTAGGATCAATGAGGCAGTGAGCCACAGCCCAACCGTGAGGAGTTGGATCCAGTCCTTGTGTAGCATAGAAACGCTACGTCTGGGGGAATGTCCAGTCGATAGGTGAGAACCCTTGGAGTCCTTGTGATGAAAGGGAACTCATCATCCAATGGGTGAATGTCCAGTCTAGAAGCAAAACCCATCCGAGGCGTAAGGCCGGGGATTGTCTGTTAAGAGGGGTGGATCGTAGCTGCGAGTCTTGATCGTCAAATACGATCTGGTAATACAATGGGTGGTCCATGATAAGAAGGAAAAAGGCGTGGTGCCGCCGGGGCACGTGGTCGTGGGGGAGTCACAGGTGACAAGTGTCACAAAACTGTAACACAAGGTGACTCGGAGACGAGAGGGAATGCGAGTGTCCGACTGTGGCGCGAGGTGTTGCTGGTACTCAATGATCTGAGAGGATGAACAGGATAGGTTGAGACGGAGCTTCTCCAGGTCCATGCATGCGGCAGTGAGCTCCTCCATTTTGGTGGCATCTGAACACTTCCAATCCTCGATCTGGGAAGTGAACTCCTTAGACCGTGATTCATATTGCTCCTGGAGCTCAGCAATCTGGGACAGCAACGAGGTGAGGTTGCAATGGAGCTGTTCCAGGTTCTTGCGAGTGATGGTGAGCTCCTCTGTTTTAGAGGCGTCAGTACACTTCCATTCAACTTCAGAGAGGAGAGAGGAGATCACATGACCTTTGTCTGACACCTTGTCTCTGAGCTGGTCTTGGAGAGAGCTGAGCTCCTTTGACTGCATGTTGTAATGCTGTTGTAGCTCCGCGATTCGAGAGGAGGAGTTGGTCAAATTGTGCTGGAGATCCTCAACTTGCTTACGAATAGCCAACATGCGTTCTTCCTTCACTGAGTCTGTACACTTCCATTCCTCAACTTGAGCAGTGAGAGCGACAACTGTGCAAGATTTCTCTTCATAGGATGATCTCCTGGTTTCGAGTTCTTCGCGCACAGAGATGAGCTCACGCGACTGTGCCTCATAACAGCCCCGCAGCTTAGAGAGCTGCGTGATGGAAATAGACAAATCTCCCTGGACTTTCTCAACCTGCTTGGTGGTAGTCACAATCTGCTCTGCTCTTGTAGTGTCTGCATGCTTCAACTGATTGAGGTCTGCAGTAAGGGAGGCAATAATTTCATCCTTGCCTTCATAGAGCGACGTCTTGGTTTGAAATTCCTTGTGCACGGAGATGAGCTCACGTGACTGTGCCTCATAACGGCCTTGAAGCTCCATGAGTTCAAAGGCAGAAGCAGACGAATCTCACTGAAGCTTCTCAATCTGCTTGAGAGTACTAGTCACGATCTGCTCCACTTTATTAGCATCGGCACACTTCAGATGGTCAACTTCGGCGGTGAGGGAGGCAATGGTGCGATCTTTGCCATCGTTGGATGACACCCTGTCTTGGGACTCTTTGTGCACGGCGATGAACTTGTGTGACTGCACCTCGTAGCAGCACTGGAGCTCGGTGAGCTGGGAAGTGGAAAAGGAGAGGTCTTGTTGGAGCTGCTCAACCTGCTTGAGAATAGTTGCGATCCGCTCTGCCTTGGTAGTATCCACACGTTTCCATTGGCTGACTTGGTCAGTGAGGGAAGCAACCGTGCTCTCATTTTGCGACATCTTCACATGGATTTCGTCACGGGTGGCACTGACCTCTCTTGACAGTGCCTCATACGACTTTTGAAGCTCAGCATTCCGAGTGTTGGACGCAGCGAGGTCTCGACAAAGTTCTTCCGTCTCCTTGTTCTTCTCCTCCAATGCAATAGCAATCTGCTGTGAAACTACTTGTTTGGAAGATCCACCATGGGCCTGATCTGTCCTGTTGCAATACAGGATTTTGATTAGATGGAGCTTGTCATGGACAGTGGTCAGCTCATTCGTCTGTGCCTGGTAATGCTGCTGGAGGTCTGCGAATCGGGAGGAGGAAATGGAGAGTTTGACTTGAAGCTGATCAACTTCCCTGCATGTAACGGCAATCTGCTCTGCTTTCCTGCTGTCCTTACATTTCACCTGTGCAACTTTGGTGGTAAGGGAATAGATGATGTGCTCCTTCTCGAGCAGCGACATCTTGGTTTGGAGGTCATTCCAAATAGAGACATAGTAGCTTTAGACTGCATGTTGTAGTGCTTCTACAGTTCTGCTATCTGGGAAGAGGAGAAGGAGAGACTCCCTGTCTGGAGCTTCTCATAGTCTCGGCATGCAGTGGCAATCTGCTCTGTCTTCGTGGCATCCGACTGCTTCTACTGAGCAACCTCAGTGGTGGGGGAGCTAATCGTATGATCCCTCTCTTCGATCAACAACACCTTGGTTTGCAGCTTGTTGTGTGCAGAACCAAGCTCCATTGACTGTGCGTCATAATGGTGTTGAAGTTCAGCTAGGGAATAGTATGGGTACCAGATACCTGCACGGGTCTCGGGTACGGGTATCTCACGAGTATGAGTACAGGTATCACTCTCAGGTACCCGTACCCTGACCTGTACCCTCATGCAGGTACCTACCCGATATGGTAAGTCGCGGCTTGCTTATTGTTTTTTTCAACTGGCTCACCCAATGCTCTCACTCACCCTTGCCCTTGCCATCCTCATCCTCGCCTTCACCTTGCCTTCACCTCACCCCTTCACCTCACCCCTTCACCTCACTGGCACCCACCATCAACTAACAACAATGACGAGGGATGACACAGCGCACACAATTGCGCGTGTTGTGCCATCCCTCGTCTTGTCCTTGTCCTTGTCCTCACCCTCACCCTTGACCGGAGGAACAGCACAGCCGTCTTCGTCCTCACCTCACCCTCACCTCACCCTCAACTGACAACAACAACAACGAACGACGCAATGCACACAATCACATGCGTTGCACTGTCCTTTGTCTCGTCCTCATCCTCACCTCACCTCACCCTCACCCTCGACCAACGACGATGACGAGGAACAACACAACGCACGCAATCGCGTGCGTTGTGCCGTCTCTCATCTCCATCTCTCGTCTCGTCCTCGTCCTCACCTCACCCTCACTCCACCCTCGACTGATGACGACGACGATGATGAACGACACATCGTTCTTGTCCTCACCCTCACCTCACCCTTGACTGACACCGATGACGAGGAATGACGCAACGCACACGATTGCGTGCGTTGTGCCGTCTCTCGTCTCCATCCCTCGTCTCGTCCTCATCCTCACCTCACCCTCACTCCACCCTCAACTGACAACGACAATGACACGTCGTCCTCGTCCTCACCCTCACCTCACCCCACCCTCAACCGACAACGACGAGGAGGGATGGCACAGCGCGCGCAATTGCATGCATTGTGCCATCCCTCGTCTTGTCCTTGTCCTCACCTCACCCTCACCTCACCCTCGTCCTTGCATCCTTGCACCGTCACTGCCATGCGACACCATCACCCTTGTTGCCCTCAGCGTGCAGGAGCAACAGCAGAATGCGCAAATTGCGTGCGTTCTGCTGTTGCTCTTGCACGCTCTCTCATGTTTGACTCCATGTTCGTACCCGCAGGTATACCCCCCTGGGGTACGAGTACGGGTCCCTGTTTTGCGTACCCACGCATTTACCTATACCCTGGTCGCAGGTACGGGCATATGTGTGGGTATGAGTATGGGTATGCCTCCGGACACCCGGGGGTATACCCGTGCTATTCCCTAAGTTCAGCTGCTTGTATTGTCTTCTTTTTCAGGACATGAGGGTGACTACTAGCTCCCACATATATGCACCCTACAATGGATAGCATAGTACAACCCAGTAAGGGATTCCAAACATGTTTGGAATACCTCACCTGATAACTAAAACACAAAGTTTGAATTAGCTTTTATTCCAGATATTGAAATTCCGAATGTTGTAGACGAGATGACTCAGAGATGTTGAGTATAAGAGATTTGGCGAGGGAGGACTTGAAAGAGATCGTTTGCAAAACTTGCAACACGACAAGCAGTACCAAACACACGGAACCTTTCCAAGGCTGGCATTGGCATGTCGGGCCAAATGCTGCAGTTTACCATTGCATTCGTGAGGTTGAAGGCAACATGGACAATGGCATTTGCCAATCTGCATGCTTGGATCAGACATGAATAGATATTAACAGACAAATGTTGCCAAATACATATGGTAACAGACTACGACCAAGGGGAACAGGGTCAGTTTTCACTGGGAATCACGTCCATTCTGATCTCTAATATATCCAGACAACATACCGAACTCGTCATTTTCTTGGGTTCCACTGCTTCCCCATAGCTTGCTCTATGTGCATGGCAAACTCTGTCATCATGGAGTCCATGTTTGTTGCATTGTCGCATGTAACATGGCTGATCTGACAATGATAGATAAATTTCCCAACATGGCATCAACTAAAACAAACTAAAACACAACATGCGTACCTTGTGTACAATTTTCAACCGCTTGACAACATTAAACAGGGCCTGGCCCAGGTGAACGCCATTGTGGACGCTGTTCATTTGTACAAAGCCTAGAAGGGCAGTTTTAACTGCCCATACACTGGCACCAGGTGTGCTTTCCTCTGTCCAAGATCCAGTCATGGCAAAATATGCATTGATGTTTGTAGCCTGCCATCCATTACATGTCAAATTGACACGACCTTGTACAGCATCACCCTAACAAATGGTTGTAAAGCAAGATGAGAGATGGTGATATCAAACTTCATACTTACCAAAAGTTGTTCACGTAACTTGATCATTTGCGCCTTGAATGTCTTGATAATGGTTTCATGGGTAGTTTTTCGGCTTGGGACCTTCACACCATTAGTTGCATGTGCTACAATGTCAATCATGTGGCGAAAGCTCGGATGCTCAAGGACACCTATAGGCTACAACAAGATTAGCTCAATTAATGACAATATATATGTAGAAATAGTTACCTGGTCGGTGTTCACCAGCCATTGGATTGCCGTGTCACAGAACCATTCGTCGCTGTAAGGAATTGCCTTTTCTTTTGGGATGATGGGCTGAAGGTGGGAATCAAGTTGGCTTTGCAAGTCACTCTCTTGCACCTTTCTGTCCTTTGGAAGCATGGAGATAAACTCATTCACCTTTGCCCACTTCAGGTACTCAGCCTTGCAAAACACAGTAAGATTTATATGTTGTATTGAAGTGAAGGTTGAAGTGTAACTACCTGATGAGATGATTCTAAATGGTGCCATAATGTCGTGACCTCTGCCACGAGCGTGACAGGATGGGTAGGCTTGCTATATCATGGCGTGATGAGTTGAAGCAAAAGAAGGAAGTTTTTTTTACTTACGAGCATATTTTGCAGTTACAACATTTTTTGCCATCGCTTGCCTGTGTATATGGTGCATCAAAGAACTAATTAACATCTCAACTTCACTGCTCCCACTGAGTCTTGGGAATATCGTCCACGTCCAAAATGGAGATGTCATGGTGTAGACCATCAGGTCCAACAGCATCTCATAGCGGTAGTGTTGAGATTGGTATGGGCACTGCTGTAATTGGCACAAATCAGTACACCACATGACAGTGAGTGAGAGTGGGCGTGGACCAACCGTTCGAGCTACATGCTGTACTAGTGCTATGTTGTACACTGCACGCTTGAGGTCCAGTGGATGTCACCACTTGTTTGCCTGTGACTCAGATGTATTACACTTGTCTGCCTTCAAGTTTAAAGTTGAAATGGGTTGTACTTACCTTTGGTGAAGCAAGACGGCACTGCACAATCGCCATTATCTGTGTTGAGATGGTCAATCATACTAACTGAGTGGGACTGCAGCTCACCTTCGTTGTTATCCGAGTCAAGTAGGTCAATTGTGTTGTCGTCAGGGGCTCTCTTGCGTTTATGGGAGGTTGAAGGCAAGGTGGGAGGAGGGGAACCAGTGTCTGAATTGAGAAGCAAGGATGCGCTGGCTCCTTGCCCCAGCAAGCCAATTTTGGCTTTCTGGTGAGAGCGCAGCTCTGGTGTGGCTGCATTGGCTGTATCATGTAGTCTCGCTGATGGCAGTGTTGCCTGTTTGGGCCTGGAACCGGGTTCCTCACTGGTGGATTCGATGGTTTCCATGGGCCACGGAAGCATTTAATGGCCTCGCTAAATATTATGGTGTACTATACAGTGCTCAGCGCTCGCCAGATCTCATAGTCTAGTAACCCCGGCCCCTGCCCCGGCTCACAGCCTGCCAGAATAGGAAGTGTTATGCTGATGCATAGAACCTAGTCGAAGCACACACTCAAGTGTAGTGCGAAGACACTAGAAGCCTTAGGGGTCTCGCTATGACTAATCGGTTAAGACTAATCACTTGTGGAATGACCAGATTCTAAGCAATAGATTGTGTAGAACTAAATGCAGAACTATAGTACAAAGGCAAAGTATTTATACTACTCAGAATGGCGCACAGACCAACTAAGTAGGAGTGCGCACAGACCATCTGGGTAAGGGGGAATATGAGGCAGTACGAGAGAGCTGCCTAAAAGAGGTTATTCGTCTGTATCAAGAAGATCATCTGTAAAGGTAGCATACTGCATGGTCAACGCCATAAGGGCAAAGCCCTCTTGCGTGTGTGAAGATGAATGCGCGAGAACGTAGTTAGAAGGATAGAAAGGAAAGAAATCCATAACATTGCCCCCTTCATATGGAAGAGACTCTGACTCTTCCTCTATATTCTCCAGTTCCAGCTGGGTCCATAACTCTGCCTCCTCAGTCTTGCCCAGACTGGTCTCCCTCGTTGATCTCGTAGTCGGTGGGGTCGTGGTCCCAGTCGACCCACTTGTTGTCATGGAAGATGCAGTTGTTGGCAATGTGTCTGACCTTGCCGCAGAGAGAACAGACTTGACGAGGACATTGTGTTACAGTTTTGTGACACTTGTCACCTGTGACTCCCCCACGACCACATGCCCTGGCGGCACCATGCCTTTTTCCTTCCTATCATGGACCACCCATTGTATTACCAGATCGTATTCGACGATCAAGACTTGCGGCTACGATCCACCCCTCTTAACAGACAATCCCCGGCCTTACGCCTCGGA
>JBBPQN010000923.1:0-11477 GCA_038092575.1 Boletus subluridellus
AGGTCGGAGATGTGGGGAAGTGGGTAGCGGTCTTTCTTCGTGATCTTGTTGAGTCCTCGGAAGTCGACGCAAAGATGGAGGGAACCATCCTTCTTGCGGACAAAGAGGACCGGAGCAGCATGAGCAGAGGAGGAGGGACGGATGAACCCCATTGCTAGGTGCTCATTGAGGAACGAGTGGAGTGAGCCGAGTTCGGAAGGGGAAAGGGAGTAGGTGGTGCCCAGTGGAGGGGATGCTCCTTCCTCAAGGTTGATCTTCAGATCATGTTCGCGATGCGGAGCAAGCGTAGAAGCCTTGCTCTTGCTGAACACGTCGGGGAAGTCGTGATATTCCAGAGGGACAGTGGAGAGGTCGACCTGTTCTGGAGGGGTGAGGGAAACGGAGCGGAGATCACTCTCCTGGGGGCGGAGTTGCAGGCTAAACTGTATGGAGCCTTCAAGGTGACAAGCCAGTGCGAAGGCAGGTGCACTGACGAGCGCAATAGGTGGAGCCTTGTGGTCGGAGAAACGTGGTGGATCAGATGGGGTGGGATCAGCTGGAGGAAGTGATTCTGGAGGCTGCAGAGGAGAGCTCGGGGGTGCTGGCATGCTGTGTTCAGGTGCACGGAAAGAGATACTGCTCGTAACCCAGTCAATCAATGGATTGTGTTGGGTGAGCCAGTTGTGTCCTAGAACAAGGGAACAGAAGGAGTCCAGCGGAGTGACGTAGAACATCATTGGAGTGATATCACCGGTTGTGAAATGGACGAAGAGATTGATGGCTCGGGTAATGGTGCCGTTGGACGTTCCATCGAAGAGGCGGAGTTGAAGCAGGGGCATGGGGTAGGTAGAAAGTCCGTGTTTATTAACAAAGGAAGTATCGATAAAACAGTCGGAGGATCCGGAGTCTACAAGCATGGGAAACGCAGAGATTGGATATGATACTAAAGAAACAGAGGGCATAAGCAACTTAGGATCTGAAAGAGCGGACGTGTTGAGATGGATCTCCTTGGGTGCATGGGTGGGTTCAACGCAACCTCCAGTCCGTGTGGAGTCATGGAGGTTGCAGGCTATTTTTTTGTCTCCAAGATGGAGGCCTCCGGTTTAGCTTCTGGAGTTGTGGTCGCTGTGTGGCCCTTGGCTGCCTGAGATGTAGACTTGGGGCAGTCCTTAGCCATGTGGCCAGCGAGTCCACAGAACATGCACAGTTTGTTGTCAAACTGGCATTTGCGCTCCTTGTTGGTTAGCTTGCCGTCTTTCCCTAATTTAGATGACAAGTCCGGTTTCAGAGCTGTGGAGGTGGATGCTCCTTTGCCTTTTGACTCTTTGGAGTCCTTGGAGCCACCATTGAAGGGGCAAGGGGCGGAAGGCATGGGAGTGGAAGGTTTGTCGGACTTAGATGTGGAGGATTGAGTGGTGTTCTTCGTCTGCCGGCTGATCTTGGACTTGCGCTCCCAGTAGCACGCATTGATCGCCTGAGCGAGAACTCGGAGTTCAGAGAGGGTCGGGGGTTTTCCAACATGGGAGATTTCGTCTTTGATGCAGTCCGGCAGACTGTTGTAGAAATGGTGCCGGAGGGCACCTTCTCTGTAACTGCGGACTTGTGAAGCAATCCTATTGAACTCAACAATGTACTTGTTGATATGCTGAGTGTCCTTCATGGACAAGTGGTTGAGCTGGTGCTCTGCATCTCCGATGGGGTCATGCAGACCAAAGTTGGTCTGGAGTTCGAGGACAAACTCCTTGTAGTTGTCCATCCAGAGAGGGTGGAGTGCGGGATCTTCCATCTGGAGAAGGTCTGGTTCAAACCATTCCAGAGCCATACCCTTCAGGTATGACTGCGCGAAGGTGACCTTGGCACAGTCCGTGCTGAAAGCCTTGGGGCGGTCTTGGAAGTTCAACTCGCATTGCACTAGGAAGACCCGGAGTTTTCAGGATTCAGTCCTGTCAAACTGGTCCGGTTCTCGGACTTTAGTGCGGGGGGTAGTGTCGGAGGTGGGACGACGTGTGGATCGGGCAAGGCCTTGGATGACACTTGTGAGAAGAGTGAGGGTGTCTCAAGGGACATGCTCATTGTCGGAGTTGTTCGGATCGTCATCATCGCTGGGGAAGTAGGGGTCATTGTCGAACGGGTCATCTCCGGGATCTGGGTCACCCGGAGCATCGCCGTCATCAGGGAAGTGGGGGTCTTGCACTCTGTGGTCAGAGCGGTGACTGGATTGGGTGGATGTCTTGCTCCTATCTTTGTCAAGTTCAAGCTCAACGATGCACACTCCTGGAGTAGGGGACTCCGGAGTAGGGCGCACTTGTGAGGTGGAGCCTGGGGTGTGTCGGGTGGAAAAGCCCCGGAATTGGCTGACGGGTTCCAGGCCACATTGGCTGCTTCCGAAGACACTGAGAGGATTGTATCTGGGAGATGGCGGAGGGTTTGCACCTAGAGTGTGGGTTTGAGATCTGGTGGTGCATGTAGCCATAGGTTAGACTCGTAACAAGTGGGAGTTTGAATATACTGTTAAGTACTGGAAAACTCCGAGGGGAGGACGAACTCTGGAACTCCGGAGTTGTCTAGCGGATGGGACTTGGCTTCACCGTATGTGGTGCACCCTTGCTAGGAGTCCTATTGTCCCGGAATTTACTGATGGGTCGGAGGTAGACTTAAGACATACTAGACGTCAAGTCGAGTGGAGGTTTCAGAGAGAGTCTTCGAGACTCGAGCAGAGGAAAGGAGTTAGACTAAGTTGATATTTGAACTGAAGGGAAATACAGGAGTTGCGGAGGTTTATATACTATGGAGTCCTAGGGGATTACTAACGGAGTGGAGCTGGTTTGTAAGTAAGGGGTCGGAGGTAAGATAGAACTGGAGCTGTGTTCCTAAGCGGAGCACAGGTACAGAGGAGAACATACAGCGGAACTAGTATATACGGAGATCAAGAAATGGAACGTAAGGTATCGTAAGTTATATGGAACAGGGTCCAAAGGTCAGGGGTCACATCTATAGCAAGAACGCGCCGGAGTTCGTATGTACAGAAGCGGAGTTGGTCCAGAGGACCGGGGTTGGACTTACTGAATTTCCGGGATATGACACTAGCACTTCACTCATCAACCAGTTATGTGTCCATGCTAAGAAGGGAAAGCAGAAGGAAGATGATTACTCCCCTCCATTCATTGCTGAGCTTGAGCAGCTTGTCACCACCTCTTGGCAGCAATTTACTATCAAGCATAAGTCTGCTGAGCTTCACACCAACAACATCCCTACTATAAAGTGGAAGGGGGGAGAACCCTTAGTTGTCTCAGCAGCAAGGTGCTGGCTTGTCCAGTGAGAAAAAGGATGACAAGTGTCTTTGTCAAGGCAAATGCTCCAAGGAGTGTTATGGTTCTGTGACCTGTGTCACCCATGACCTTCCCATGACCACATGCCCTGGCGGTGCCATGACTTTTCCCCTCAACCTCTCTTGGCTATGCCATTGTATTACCAGATCGTACTCAATGATCAAGACTCGTGGCTACCATTCCCTTCATAATGGACAATCCCTGGCCTTACGCCTAGGATGGGCTTTTGACTCAAGACTGGACATTCACCCATGGACGATGAGTTCCCTTTCATCACAAGGACTCTGTGGATTCACCTAGCGACTGGGCATTCCCCTGGACGTCTATGTTTCCATATAGACACAAGGCCTGGATCTTCCCTGGAAGTTTCCTGGATCATCCCCTGATCCAACTCCCTATGGTTGGGCTGTGGCTCATCGCCCCACAGATCTGAGATCTCCTGAGCATTGCCTTGTTGATCCTACATGCCCCGATACCTGCCTCAGTGACCCATCATCACCCGAGATACAGCCTCTGGATTGTAGACTCCGACACCTGCCCTTAACAGGACAGCCTCAATGATCCTAGATCACCCGATCTTTGATCCTACTATACCTGTTCCGGTTTCTCCCAAGTATCATGTGACACGCAACGCAATGCGTCTTGGACACGGTTATGCCTGCCCTATATTCCTCTTACCATATCAGGTTAGACCAGCCCTAAACCACTGTATTAGTATATAAGTTCGAGCTGAGCTTGAACATCTCTCTAACCTGAATATACTCATTCACACCCTCAGTTCTCTACTCAACAAGAGATCTTCGGTAGACTCTTTGGTTCCTTCGACCAGGTGGTTGTCATATACTCACTTCCACACTATCTCTCTTGTCGTCATCATTGCTGACACTGACCTCGACTCATTCGTTGTCTTCAAGGCCTCTTGAAGAGTAGTGTTCTTGGTTGGAGTTCTAATGTTGCGGGTCAAACCATAACAAGGAGGGGCAAGCTAAACAGGAGAAGCATAAGGCAGCTCATGCTGCCACCAAGGTTGCCACCTCCTCCACTACATCATTCACCTTCACTGCCCCTGTCATCACCCCTGCTGGGACACTATCATATTCATCTACCATTGACTCCCATGCCATCTCTCACACACCTGGTGCCACTCATTATGGTGAACTGGCATTTCCTCATGCAAAGAATGCCACATCTCACTGGTATATTAACTGGACATTATCTCCACCTGCAAAACTCTTTGCACTCTGGACCTGGTGGCTAATTACCACATCATCTGGGATCCTCAGAGGGTCTTCCCTCATTGTCCTGCCAGCTCCAGGACTGCCTCAAAGATATTGCTGTTGACATCTCCAATGCCATCATGGAGATTGATGAGGACATTGTCTTTATGGGAGATGATGAGCAGGATGATTATCTTGCTTAGTACTTTAACTTTGGTGAGAATTCTCAGTTGGCACACATGCCTTCCCCTTCTCAATCTTATCCTTTCTCCATTGTCCATGATAATGCAGATGCCCATCCTGCTCTCACACTCAGATTCTCCTATGGTGGATCTCATATGACTACCTCTCTTGCAGACCAATTTGGTGTCACCACCACTGGTCCCTCTGCCGTTGCTCAAACCTTCAAGATTGAAGAACAGACTGAAACCTTGGTCAGTTTGTTTTCTGGTGCCAACTTTATGGGCCCCCCAGCTGAGACTTGGGATGAGGACATTTGGCAAGTTTCCTTCTCCTCTTACACCTCAAGACACTGATGAGTGACTTTCTTCACACCAAAATAACATAGTATCTATGTGTTCATCTGTAGTAGGTAGTGATTGGACTATACTATCTACATTGCCACTTGCAATGTGTGATAACTACAGTAAGGTCACTGGTGAAGGAAAGAAATACACCCATGGACATGAGATGCCAAATAATATTTGGCTATTGGACTCAGGAGCTTCAGCTCATTTTACTCATGAAATCAAGGATTTCATCAAGTTTATATCATATACAAAGCCTAGATCCTTGCAGACAGTAAATGGAATAGCAGCTATACTTGGTGAAGATACTGTTATTGTTGAGTATAAGAAACATACAGTGTGATCATTGCCTGTAATCTGTATGTTATAATGCAACATTAACCTTATATCAATGGGCACTTTGCTCAAGGATTGTTGTCTCACCATACATGTTTGTCTCAGACATATTAATTCTATGATAAGTGTGCTAAATGAACTGTTTTATCCTTTCATTTACATGGAGGAGACACTATATCTGGATGTGTCCACCTGCTGTTAAATCACATGTTTACATGACAATGACCCCTGTGGATTATGAATTACTTCATCATCACCTAGGATACCCTTCTAAGGATGTTATCAAAGCTATGCAAATACATTTGAAATATTTCCTTGACATTAAAATTCCTTCATCTGATATTATAGATCTGTTCAAGATGCCAACATGGCAAACAACCCAACAGGTCATTTCCTCATACTGAGTGAAGGGCAACCATGCCATTTGAGCTGATTTACTTATCTCAAATATTTTCAGAGTAATACCATAAGTATAATATCCCATTGTCTTTTATGATGATTATACTTCTATGGCATGGGTTCAACCACCTGCTTATGATCTAAGGATCAAGCTTTAAAGGCCACAAAGGAATTCTTTTCTTATGTCTGTACTCAATACAATGCCCTGGTTAAAGGCTTTAAATCTGATGCCAGCACTGAATTTACATTGAAGGCAGTTACAGATTATCTAAAGAATAATGGAATTCACATCCATCAATCTGCCCCTTATGTACATCAACAACATGGTCATGCTGAACAATTAATTTGCACCTCAATAGATAAGGCTCGGGCAATGTGTCTCCCCACTTGTCTACCAGATTCTTATTGGGAGTTCACACTTCTCCATGTGACTTGGGTATATAAATAATATTACACCAATGAACAGGCTAATTTATTGGAAAACCTCCTCTGAATTATTGAAGGGAAAGCAGCCATCTGTCTCACACCTTAGGGTGTTTGAATGTGGTGCATATATGCATATTTCCAATGAGACCAGAAAAGGCAAGTTGTAGCCTAAATCACAGTTATGATTTATCTTGGTGTTGCCACTAAAAGTCATACTAACTATCTGTTCATGCTACCTAACAATTTGCTATATACTTCAGCACATGCCATCTTTGATGAGCATCTGGGAGCTTGGCCACATAAGCTGGCAAGTCACATCCCATGTAAACTACATGAAACACATAAACATGGTCATTTAGACCATTCTAATCATAATGATGATGATCATGCAGTGTTCCTTCCCACCCTCATTACAGACCTAAATGACCAGTACTGCTGGTCAGAGAACAAACACCTTCACCTCCTCCTATTACTCCTTCTTGTGCTCCACCTATTGGACCTCCACCACTCAGACATGGTGAATGCACTGTTATGCTCCCACTCATCCTGGAAACATTTATGGTGAAAATAGACATTGCACCCAACAGATTAATGACATTGAGAAGGACTCTATGAAAAAGATTAATCGGTGATGTACCACCTGTTACACTAACATGTAGAACCTAGTCATAGTGCACACTCAAGTGTAGTGTGAAGACACTAAGAAGCTTAGGGGTCTCGCTATGACTAATCGTTAGACTAATCACTCACAGAATGACCAGGCCCTAGGCAATAGATTGCGTAGAACTAGATACCGAACTACTGTACAAAGGCAAGGTATTTATACTACTAGGAATGGCACACAGACCAGCTAAGTAAGAACATGCACAGACCATCTGGGTTGAGGGGAATACAAGGCAGTACAAGAGAACTGCCTAGAAAGGATTACTTGTCCATATCAAGAAAGTGATCCATAAAGGTTGCATATCGCATGGTCAATGCCATAAGGGCGAAGCCCTCTCATGTGTGAGAAGACGAATTAGTGAGAGTGTAATTGGAAGGATAAAAAGGAAAGAAATCTGTAATACCACCAAAGGAACCAGATACTTCTAATGTCCCTGGTGGCCTCCCTCCATCTCCATCTCCATCTGAGAACAATGTTGAACACCTTACCAAGGAAGTGGGAGACTCTCTTATCTCCTACCTTTGTTCTTGCACAATTCCATGTGTGGAATCATCAAATGCTCCCAATATAAGGAATGGTCCTTTAAGGACATATTAAAATTACCTGCAGAAGAGCAAGCTCTCTGATAGATGGCCTACAATACTGAACTAGCCAGCATTGCTCAAAGAATGCAAGGTATGGGAAGTTATTGATTGCCCCACTGACTGCAAGGTCATCACAAATCAATGGGTTTTTGATGTAAAATATGAAGTTGTAAACATGTGCCAGCCTAGTTGCCAAAGCCTTCTCACAGGTTGAAGGCATTGACTATGATCAGGTCTTCTTACCAACTGTGCAATTTGAGATGTGCAATGCACACCTGTCCTCACCATACTACAAAACTGGCACATCTCCAGACTTGATGTCCAATCCATCTATTTATATGGCATTCTGGAAGAAGAGCTCTATATGGAGTTCCCAGGAGAGTTTATGCCTCTCCTCAAACAGGCAGGAATTACCTGGTGGCATGCTTTAGACAAATCCATGAAAGAACTTGAATTGGAATGGCTCAGAATAGAGATGCTGGCTTATTTGTATAGTGGTGAGGAAAAGATATAGTACTTGCCATTATCTATGTTGACAATGCATTATTCTGTGAATCCATTAAGAGCCTAGTTGAAAAACTTAAGGCCACTTTTATGAAGTGAAAATGTTGAGATCTCAGAAAACCACACAAATTCCTCTGAATGAATATACAGTATGTCAAGATGGTTACCACATTTTAATAAACTAGCAGAGTTACCTCAACAAGGTATTTGAGTGGTGTGGAATGATCAATGCAAAGCCAGCTCACATTGCTATTTCACAGGATTATTACACAGAGAAATATGCTTTAAGTTTTTCACTCTGACCTCTCTGTATGTCTGGGACACCAGACTGTGACAAGAGCACACACCACACAAGGTGAAGCTGAAGTCCCATCCATCAAGTCAACTCTGGAGTTTTGGAGTTTTTCCTTGGAGTTTTACCCAGTCTTAACAATTTCAGAGATAACCAAAAATGGTCATTTGGTAGGAGTAGTGGCACTTTTGCAATGCTTACATAAGTGGAAGGCATGTTACTGACACAACATGGTTAGTAGAATATGTAGGCTGGGTGTAAATATAGGGGGAAATGTGAATTAGAAATTTGAAGTTTAAGCTGATATTCTGCTGCTGGCACAATTTGAAGTATGGTTGACAGAACAATGCAGGAGAAAGTTTGATATGTTGGTGACCATGCTAACCTGGCATAAATATTATCTCAAATAATAAGTTTTGACACTAATAGTATCCACATGAAAACCTTGCATTTTGTCTTCAGGCACAAGCCTTGGTAAAATTTCAAACATAGTCTTTATAGCAACAGAGGTGCAAACTTAAAATATTGATAAAAATAATATTCAAAGTTATATCTGTAGATCATATGTCAAACTAAATTCTATGTATTGTTCACAAATAATATAAATCACCCAATAGTCACCTAATGATCCCCCTGCTGCTCATGTGACCATTCCCTGATGTTCAACTTCAATATTCAAATGTTCATTGCCTGGTTTCATCATTGTCAATCCTAAAGCTGTTGTCGTATCTATTGTAGTGCTAATCTAATCCTATAAACCAATTAGAACCCACACCAACATAGTCATTAGCTATAAACTTACCCTAGACAATGGAAGTACAACCATGAGCTCCTTTGAAAAAGGTCATCATGCAGCATGATAGTGGCCTGTCACCCAGGCAACTCTTACACTTTCCAACTCTCCCTTGATAATAGAAGAGCATAACTTCATAGGGAAAAGAGGAAAAGCTACAAATGGATCAGGCACTGCAGCAGGTAGTACTCACTGCCTTTGAATTGCAAAGAACCAAGAACCTACTATGTCCCACTGTTGTGCCTTTGGCACAATTATCTGAGTCTTTATTGCCAGAGTCTACATACCTCCCACTGTTGTGCCTTTGGCACAATCATTCAAGTTTTTTTTTGCTGAAAGGTTTTTCCAAGTTTTATAAAGTCTTAATGTGTGCACATGCAATTGAGATCCTTTTTAATATAACAATGTGGTTACAAAGCTATAGTACAATTTATACTTCCAAGTTTCTAAATTCCTTCATTCCAAACTATATTTGGAACTTTGGTATTTTCTTCATTGTCTGGATCATAAGCAAAGAGAAATTTGATGTTTCTAGGATGGGTACAACATGAAAATGCCACATAGAACTGTCCATGAGAGAAAACAGATGAATTTGGATTCAGACCAACATGCTTCAGTGTTTGACCTTGAGACTTGTTGATGATCATTCCATCGGCCAGCTGGACAGGAAATTGCAACCAATGAACTGGAAGAGGGGAATCTTCCAATCCACTATCTGTTATGATCTCGCCTTCCTTTTCCCTTTCTTTCACTCGATCCTAACCCGATCTACTTACGTAATCCCCGATTAGATCTTGATCTGGATCCCCCGATCCAATCTCCCGATCCCATCTTCCATTCTACCCGATCAGATCTTACGCTTCTCTTATCTTCCATTACCCATGATGCTAACACGCTCCCTACCACCTCCTATCCTTTTATTAGTCGATCGTTCCGTTTCCATTCTCTGCTTTATTTAGTATTAGCTCGTACACGTCCACCCTTAACTACATGGTCTGTGCACGTACTTAGCTAGTATAAATACAGCGACAAGAGATACGGAACACCAGTTCTTATCTCTTCGTCTTTGACCTCAGTCAAGTCAGAGTTCGCTCCTAGACAGTATCCATCCTCGCCCGGTAGCTCATCGTTGAGTACCGTGTCTTCGGAAGTAAGGTCAACCGCTTGGTCGCCATACCAAGTACAATCCTACGGAGTCTAGTCCCCGCGTCCTTAGTGAAGGACCCATCATCGCTGAGAGCTTCTCCTATCCCTCTTCCTATCATCGCTTACCTCTTCCCCTTCATTTCCTCTCTTCTCTTTGTTGTTAGAGTCAGTGTTGCCGATCATTGTCCCACGGCAACAGCCTAGACAGGATCGTAACACTATCAAGGGCCATCTGTGAGATAAACACCACATTGTCATTGCCAACTCCACCTAACACATGACACTCCAGGATGTGCCAAGTGGATCTGATTAGCCTCAACTGAGTATCATTGTAGAGACAATGGATGGGATCCAGATTCCTTAATAACATGAGTGGGGCAACATTCTTCAGCTTCAGCTGGTAAAAAGAAAGTCCTGAGGGGTTGAAGGTATGAAGGACTTCTGGCCAAATACAGTCATACTCTCTATCAGTGACAGAGTCTGCACTGAGATAGGTTATCTTCTCCTGAGGTGCCATAGGGCCTTAGTAAGGATGGTGGAGTTGGTCTCATGGACCTGGAGATTTCTAGGGGCAAGAATAGTTTAATCCGAAAAGTATTGGTCAAAAAGGGGTTGATTCTGGTCTCTGGCAAGGAGCTGAGAGTAAATGATATTGATGAGGGATGGCATGTCATTACCACAGTGCATGTGATTTAACAGGAAGGTTCAGATCTCCATCAATGACTCCAATGTGAAGAAGTTTCTGTGCACAGTCATTAGATTCAGGATCTTCACCAAGATGCATGTTTTGAAGCAAATAGTAAACAGACATGTTTGCCCAAAGGTTGGAGTGGGTGAGAGTGGCAGGAACAATCTGTTCTCTTGAACCATGTTGTATCACAGGAAGAATTTGCCTGAAGTCTCCACTGAATATGACAGTGATATCTCCAAATGGTTGGTTTCTATTGAGAAGATCACATAGAGTGTGATCCACAAACTCCACCACATGATGATGTTGAGATCCTGCTTCATCCTGGGTGATAAGAGATGCTTGCTGAAGGAGCTGATAATTGAGGTCATCCTTCTTGATGTTGCAGGCCTCACTCTGTTCATGGCAGGGAATGGGGATCTTGAAGTGTGAATGAGCTGTATGACCACCAGGTAGCAGAAGGAAGGCCAGACCAGTGGATGCAACACAAAGGGCAGTTTCTCCTCTTGTACCACCACCACTGTGAAGACAGAACATGGATCCATTGGAGTTGATGACACTGTTCATCACTACATCATAGAGAACTCTCTGTT
>JBBPQN010000924.1:0-11473 GCA_038092575.1 Boletus subluridellus
GGGACACACCACTTGACACCCTTCGGCAAGCCATTTTCCACTGCTGGAGCACCTTTACCGTGATTTGAATGATAATTCTGCAACAGGCTCAAAGTTCAGGCATTCACCAAGAAAATTTCCAGTTTGCCAACCATCCAAGAAAGGCTTGAGCTCGCAAATTGACAGCAATAGTTTAGACATGCAGATATAGAAATTTGATGACACTTCGATCTTCATCGCTGAAGAAGATAGCGGTGATGGTTGGCCGGATGATGCTGATGCTGAGCATTGAGAGCTATTCTTGCCATCTACATATGGATTGGGAAATTGTCAACAGTGTCACACTGTTGGCCAAGAAAGAACTCATTCTTCATCAAGGACAGGCGAATGATGCTCTGCATCAACTACACATTGAATTGGGGCATTGTTTCTATTTATATCACACTCAGGTCAGACATGCCAGTCATAGCCAACAAAAGGTAACAAGGGCTTCAGATAATGTACATTCCAGAATTCCACAGACGACACTGTCAAGCTACACAGCCTGGATCAGCAAAATATCACTTGACTTTTTGGGACTGAGTCCAAGAGACACCAAAGGGGAAGGCGAAGGAACACATGGCATAGCTTTATTAACTTCATAGTTTAGTATGACAGTGAGGGAAGCAGAGTCAGCATACAATAGATGGTTAGCTCAGCAATATCACACAAGGCTGGACAATGGCATTGTTTGTTCACCCATTGTTTTTCATTGTTTTCCAAATCAGGCATCATGAATGTTGTTAAGAACCTTTGCCAATGGTACTTAATCACTGGAAAACTTAAATGAAGGTTGGTTGTTCAGACCATTTCCCAGCGCCATGCCTTCTCCATCCAAGTAAGTCATGTTGGTTTTGATGAAGCAGTCCCTAATGTTTTTAGACAACTACAGGCACTGCAAAAGCTATTGTCAGCGGCGAAGAAGAGGCGTGCCGCACTCCGGTCTGCCATCGCCGAAGCTCGTAACATGGTATTCATGTTGATCGAGAAGCAAGCCAGCTGCGCCACCGGACCAGATGGCAGTGAGGACTTGGAGCGAACTTATCAGCTGCTCCAAATATTCGCTAAGACCTCACAATTGCTCCAAGAGCGTAACAGCAAAATGGAGAGTGACCTGGCCAAGTTTGAAGCTTGCAATCAAGTTCGGCGACAGAATTTACAAGATCTATACCGGCAAGTGCAAGTCTTCATGGAGACTCAGAGCTATGAATACCCAGGGTCAGCTGCTGGGGCATACAATTTTGGGTCACTGAGTGAGCTGGTTGGAGCTCGATACTGACACTGGGGCATTGGACCAAGCAACATAGTGTAGAGCAATTTATTCATAAAAACTCTCCTTTTTATAATGGTAAACAGTATCCCATTCATTACACTTCATTCTCACTCTACATCAGTCGTTAATCCTTACAAATACAACTGTTCTCACACCGCTCGGTGATTGCCTAAAGAAGAAATGCTGAACCTCACTGAATTGCTCCAACCTCCAAGCACACTCGGCTCAACATAACCAACAAGTCATGTCCACTGAATCTGCAGAAGCTCAAGAAAAGGTTTACTTGCATGCTGCTCAGATAGTTGAGGTGATGAGGTGCCAAGAGTCCAGGAAGAAAATGAGAGACAATGGATAAGGTTACTTGCTGAAGAAGTGGTACTAGTAAGTTAGACAATCACATGTTTTTTTCACTCAAATTTCTTCAGCAGATCTCAGCAAGAAAATATATCCAGCTGCCAGTACAGATTCCACGTATTGTAGCCGAGATGGCGTCAAAATTCCAAATGTCATCCAAGGAAAAAATCACCTTGGACGAAATCTTTGGTGACAACAATGTGGTCAACCAGTTCCTGTGCAAGGCAGTATGAAAGGATAACCTCATAAGCAACTCCAGCATCCCTTCTGATGCTGACCTTGGCAACTCCACCACTCATTGGTGGAAGAGATTCCAAGTAATCCCCCCTCCTGCTGCCCTACCTGCCACCACCGTCACCACCACCATTTCTGCCAATGTACTCCCGGCAAATCAACTTCCATCAGTCCAGATTCAACCTCTGGGCCATAGGCATCAGCCAAGTGGTATCAAAAGGCCATCCCCACAAGATCCTCAGCATGATGGGGATAACAGGGATGAGGAAACAACAGCGGCCAAAGGCAAGGACGACACTGTCAAGGAGGCTGTGGGTGTGAGGGAGAGAAAACTGCAAAAGATGTCATCAGGTGCGGTGCTTGATAACAGAGTGATTGTTATGAGATGTCTCGAATAAACACTGGTGGGGACTCGACCAGGCTACACCAAACCAAAAGAGATACGAAGGGAGGAGATGAAGAATAGAGGCGAGGCAAGTCTTCCTTAATTCAGCCGCAAGGACGTAGGTCGCAGCGAACAAATGGATTAGACTGGGGAGTCCAGTCGAGTACAGCTACTTTATATATGATACAGGAGGGCGCACGGACCATAGGGTCCATGGGAACGACTACTAGATTTAGATAGATGAAAGAAGAATTCGTGTGAAGGGAAGAATGATGATGAGAAAGAGAAACAGAAATTAATAAGGCATGTGTGCAACGTGTTTGTCTAGACCATAGGTCACGTGTAGTTTCCCACGGTCACGTGCACATCATGTGACTTCGAAGTCTGAAGAATGTAAAGTAGTGCACGAATGCGCTAAGTTAAAAAGTTTGAAAATATTGTATATCATAACAGTGATGTTTTTCAGACCGGTAAGTCACATACTGTAAATATTCACTATCACTCATATACTAATGCAAGGCAGCGATGCAAATACTGTGCATCAAGAGATATGCCATGCATTGTTCACAAGACTGCCAGGGGCACGAAAATCAAGCCTTGTGGTCCTTGCATCACTCACAAGGGCAAGTGTAATGTGATTCAGGACCTTCCAGCAATTGTGGACAATGATAGGGATGTTATCCATGTGGCCAGAAGTTGGGCTAATATTGCTTCACGGCACAATATGGCTTCCCAGCAGAAAGCAAGAGATGCTGGAGGGGAAGTTGAGGTGAATGCTCAGGTCCCTAAGGCAACGGCGAACGATAAGGGGGAAGACCGAGCCACTGAGCCCGATTCTGAAACAGTAAGTATTATATGCATTGGGATTCGAATTCACTAATAACGAGTCTGATTGGTAGACACCTGTCACTGGTCCATCCAAGACAAAAGGAAGAAGGGCATCGATGATGAAGGTAAGCCAATCACAAGACACATTGATTATAATGACAAATGGCTATCTAGATACTGTTGGCGCCTATGAAGATAGATGGGGAAGGTGAGATCAGTGATTTTGACCAGCAAGTTGAGGAGCTAGAAGCCTCCATCACAAGGCTTGATCTTGGGAATGAAGAAATGGAAGAGGCACTAAAGAAGCAAGTTGCTTTGTTGTCCACACTGGAGGTTGAGTATAATGGGAGAATTGGACTACTAAGCCAGTGCAAATCCCAAGATATTCAGGCTCAGGTCGATCACCTGCAGACAGCGGCACTCCAGGACCTCGACACTGATCAACGCTTACGTGAGGAGGTCACCACCCTTCAACAAATGTCAGCTCCACTGGAGGACAACATGGCGATATTGATGAGGAGAGTTGGGGAAGTCCTGAATCAGTGGGGGACCAGTGGGAATAACCACAAATCCCAAGTGTTACCTTTGCCAGACTGGTGTTCTTCGAGCTCTAAGAATTAGTTTTCTAGGTTTGTGCCATACTCGGTCTCCTGGCTTTTACAAAACATCTTTTCCAGCAGAGTCCAACACCACAGTTCGCCGACAGTGGATTCCGGCTGACTCTGTGGGTGTCAATCATGGAAGTCTCAGTCTCTTTTACCCCTCAACCCTCAACCAAGTCAGTATGGGTCTGATCAGGGGAACAGTATGACATTTATTGCAGAGGTCCTACACCAATGTAGATATAACTGATAGGTACAGTATGCTAAGATATATGGATGGACCATCATTGAGACCTTCAAAAAATTTTGATGTGCTGAAAAGGTCAATAACCCAGCACCCAATATTATAAGTCGTGTTCGGCGACCTGAATGCAGTTGGGAATGTCCACATAATATGTTCATTTCCATGTTGCTTTGTCAGGACCCTTTGCACACTTATCGACATTGAGCAAGGTGTTCTTCAATTTGTGTGTGCCATAGTTGACTTCAGTCGTCATTGAAAATGATAATTGTTTTGGTAATTCAACCCTACCTTCACAGTAAAAATGTGCTGCATTTGCAACACAGGGACCTTGGCAGATCCATTGTCGATTGCGACAATTGGCAAAGTTCATATGGCGCGATGTCAGCTGGCACTCACTGGGGAAAGTCTGGTGGTGTCAGACTCTGCCAGAAAATCCATTTTCCAGATGTTCTCCACCTTTACACAATCTGACTATGCTGGATCATTTTGGAATGAGATCAATGTATAAGGATAAAAACTAAAACAAGTATTTCATCTAATTATGATGTTTTCACCGCTGCTTGACTTCTACCAACTTTTTTTTTCTGCTTCGCTGGTGGTTCATCATCATCCCTGTTGTCAGTTTTAGGAGGGACAGAACACTTGACACCTGTCAGCAGGCCAATTTTCACCGCTGGGCCAATTTTCACGACTGGGGTAGCTTGACTGGATAGCATTGGCAATATCAGCACCAAGCGAGGATGGATAGTATGTCCTTGCCGGTTATCTTGATTGCTTCAAGGTAAGCCAGAATGTACTATAGGGGTATGCACATGCCACCCTTCGCGACTTCAGACATCCCGTTCCTGATCCTGCACCACTCAAGATCGAGATCAGAATTCTGAGCAGACGAGCCTGTGCCCTAGCGTCAACCTCTCAATCATGAAAAAAGACACTCTGCAAAATCTCAAATACCAGTTAGAATCAACAAACAGACGGAACACCAAGATTCAAGAACGACTTGAGTGCAATGCAGAGGAGATCAGGTGGCGAAGGGGGATTCTCAATCATTTGTTGGTTAAGATTGAGAAAGATGCTGTAGATGAATGGAGGATGCAACAGTGGCTCAAGGTACTCCAGCAAACATTCAAGCTAATGTTAGACATATATAGTGTACTTCAATTTGTTGTTTATTTTATATTACAATTTATAAACCAACATGATTGTTGTAATCCTGTACTTGATTTTTATACACGTTGCTGCCAGCAATAAGCATGTTACATCTTTTTGGAGTGAGGTTCACCGGGATGGCCCTCTTACTGTATTTGGAATGTGGTACAACAAATTGGCGAACACCAAAAATGATACTCCGAAACCATTGTGCTTGTACCAGCTGAATTTCAAAGTCCTCAACCCAACGCTTCTCTTCTCTTTTATATCATCATGTCTTCTGATTTGTCATCCCAGCAAGAGCTCTACAAGTATGCCACAAGAATTCTTGCAGCAATCAATGGCGTGGGAGCTGTCAACTATTCCCATGTCCAGGAATGGATCCATTTGGTCACTGAAGAAGTGGTAAGCACTAAGTACCAATGAACTGAATGCATTTTCTCATTACTGACTCATCGCCGAATAGGAAAGGGCAAAAAATTGTTTCAAGAATAACTCTGGCGATATACGGATTCCATGTGTTGTCATGGAGCTTGCGGCCAAGCTCAAACTCATTTCGAAGGAGAAGATTTCGGTAGATCAACTCATTGGCAAGAACCCCATCATCGATGAATTCATCGCCATGTCACGGTGGAATAATCAAATCATCGACAACTCCAGCATTCCTGCCAACATCAACCTTGGTGAGTCGTCCACACGTTGGTGGACAAGATTCACCATTGCTGCTCCCATCCCGTCCGCCGCTGCCGCTGCCGCCCCTATCCCATCCACTATCGCTGCCACTACCATCCCATCCACCGTCACTGCCAGTACCATCCCATCCACTGTCGCTGTCACTCCCACTCCCATCCCATCCATGATCGCTGCCACTCCCACTTCTAACTCTCTGCTGCCGAGCATCCGGGTGGCACCACTTGGCCACAGGCAACAGCCCAGTCAGGTCAAACGCCCATCACCTATCGACGGGCATGAGGCTCCCACTTCTAACTCTCTACTGCCAAGCATCCAGGTGGCACCACTCGGCCACAAGCGACAGCCCAGTCAGCTCAAATGCCCATCACCTATCAATGGGCATGAGGAAACCATACATGCGATGTCACCGGAGAAGCAATCTGCCAAGCCAGGTAAGACAAGATCAAAATGATGAAAGGTTGGGGATGGAGAAGAGACTGCAATGAAGTTGTTTTTCAATCCAGTGAGTCAACATTTTGTCTGTGAAATCCATCATGCTAATATAAAGTAGAAATGTCCATTTTGTCAAGGGAGGAATATCTCCTGCACAGCGATCACAACCAAGAAGGGCAAATTCAAGCCCTGTGGTCCATGCTCCTCCCACAAGAGCAAATGTGACGTCATCCATGACCTCCCCAATATCATCGACCACGAAGGGAAAGTTGTCCATGCTGCGAAAAGCTGGGCACATCTCATTTCCCACCCCAACAACCCCAACAAGAAAGTTCAACCGGTGATCCCACAGTCCAAGGTGAACACTGGGGACAAGGGAAAACGCAAGGCCCAAGAGGTCGAGATGGACATTGATGCTGACAGCGAAGATGTCGAAGAGGGCACTGGCGATGAAGATTGTGGGTGGGTTTCCAAAGTGGAAGCAGGGTTGGTAAGTAACATGCATGAGTGTCAATCAGAGGTTACTGACTCTATCATTAGGGAGCTATTGACATTGCCGGCCCATCCAACCCCAAGACAGGTGCAGCCACTGTGGTAAGTCGGTGCAACCTTTGTAGTGTACTCAATTTGACCAGTTCTTTAGCCAACAGTCATGGTTGCCGACTCCATGGACACCGATCCACCTGCTGGGACCAGCGGTGATTTTGACAAGCAAGCCAATGTGCTTGAAGGCAAGCTGGCCCAGATCAACATGCACAGCGACAAGATGGACAAGGAGTTGCTGGCACAGGTCTCAGCAATGGCTGACCTCAACAAAAAATTCGAGTTGGTGATGATGTTGTTGCAACAACACCAAGCTGATGACCTTCGCCCCCAGATTGACCAGCTGCAGACAGTGATCCTCCAGCACATGCAGTCTCGTACACCGTGAGTCTGTCCACTGAAGTCACTAAGATGTAGTATATGTTTGTATGTGCTATCAAATGAACTGCATCAAATTAAATTATTTTCTGCTTGACTTCCAGTTCTAAGTACTAAGTTGGATGTCATTAATTCAATTCTGGCATGATCCATCCAAGACACTCACCTGGCCATTTTTCAGTCGAAGGCACACAAACACCCATGTTGCTCCATGTCCGGGAAACCGAAGTGCTCGCACGACAAGTGAACAAGTTGTGCCCCCCAGTAGTGTCTCAGGAAGATCACATCTCTGGTCTAGAGCTTTCGCAGCATGCAGAAACGGAACCGTACAAGAAGACGATCCACTGGCAGGAACTTGCCACCAAGATTTGACAACATGAAGGTTGATGATGACATTACTCACCCTCCCTTTCGATCTGCCCATCCCCCCGAGCAGTTATCGAAACAAGTTTATGCAAATGGACTGGACGTAGGATCGAATGCAATTGTCCCCACAAATCCAGCCTTGCTGACCACTGACATGGGGTGGTATCACCTCGCCACGGGGTTCAGTCACTGTGCTCATCCCATTAGTAGTCCTCGGCCTCGTTGGCCTCAGTATCTTCATCACCTATGACGCCACTCTTGCAACACACCCACTCATAAGTGTTTCCGCATGTACCTTGATTGGAAACACATCTCACACTGCTTGCACCAGGTGCCAATCTCTACAATGACAAACTTGACCAACATCAGTGGGCAAGCAACATCAATTGTAACCGTCCCCTTTTGTGGCTACTCACACAGAGCAGACGACACTCACAGCCATTGCCTGGTTTTCAGTTAAAGCCATCAGATGCATCATGATCGTTGATTGAGGCTTCTCCTTGTCTGACGCCCCGTGGCAGCATGCTAAGCAAGCTGATGTATCCCATTCAAGCACCCCTCAGGCTCCTGGTCATGCAGAAGGCACCTGCACTTGCTTTCATGTGGTTCTTCCATTCGTTTGCCACTGTGAGTACCCCAATCCCTCCCATTCATATCTATCTTAAATCCGGTCTCGTCTGCTCTAGGTGTGGGGTATCACCATCAGGGGCACAGTTCTCCAAAACAAGCTTGCCAAGAAGCTTCCATCATCGTTTATCCAATCCATCCTGCAAGGCACTGCCATCATGTATGCACTCATTCCAAAGCTCTCCACACTCCCCCCACAGACTTGGTCACAGGGCCTTTATATTGCTGTTTGGGGTGATGAATTTCACCCTGCACTGAGTCATTCCCTTTTGTTGTGATCATTGCTGAACAGAATCAGACCTCTGATTTTACTGATATTTCAGCATGCTCGTCTTTGGCTACATCTACATCTACCTTGCGATCCCCAAGACAAAGGGATTGAGATTGGAAGAGGTCAGTCCACCTTGATGCCCCCCTTGCATAATGCGATCCAGATCTAACTAAACTGAACTGCGTGTACAGGTCAACGAGATGTACCATGCAGGTGTTGAACCCTGGAAATAGAGCTCCTGGAAACCAAGCCAGAAACACCAATACCCAACTGAGTGTGAAAGGAAAGTTCACGACAGGGCGGACAAGATGGCATGAGAAGCGGATAGTGATATGAAGGTGGTTAATGATGATGAGGTTTTGCACATTTATGGTGACAAGTTGTTCCGAAAGTATTGGTGTGATGATTAGCCATCTGCATCCAAATTAATTTAATTTGAGGTGCTGTTGGCCCTCAGAGTCTTGGACTGTAGATCTGTGCCTCAAATGCATGTCCGATGAGACGGAGGATCAAGTGAGAGGAAGGGGGTTGCCAGCCACAACCTGTTGCGTGTGTAAGTCATGATGAACAATCAACATGGAGAACAGCAGCTTCTACTCCACTCCCCCCCCCATGAACTCCATGATGAGACTGTAGTACCACGCAGAGGGGTATTGGATAACATCCCACAAAGCAACAATGTTCGGGCTCCCCATCAGGTTATGGAGAATCTTGACTTCATGCTTGATCTTCTTCAGGGTGATGGGCTTGAGGACTTTGATCATGCAGGTCTCCGAGTTGACCATGTCGATGCCCTTGAAGACCTGCATGGGGCATGATAGAGTGATGTGTACATTCAGCATGTTAGGGACAGCTCTTGCCTTTGATGTTCAATAATCTCACAACATTCTGGCGAGCTCCACTCGATGTCAGAAGTCTTGAACATGAAAACGTGCCCTTGTTCATGCTGGTGCACAACTGGTCAACAGTGATGAAGGCGAGGTGTGCAAGTGTGAACACAAGCACGAAAATGTGCACATGTTTGCATTTGCATGCAACAGGATGAATCTTGATGGCGAGGATGGATGGGGGTGACAGGTGAATGAGCAGAGTGGGACAGGCAGGATGGGACAGCGTACACTCAGGGTGACAAAGTACACACCAAGGACAAAGTCTGCACTGCAGGGAGACAGTAAGCGTCCAAATGAGGTTGATGCCAGTGACCCCGTCCATTTGGGTTGAATCTTTTACCTCGGATGAAGATGAGGCCAAGTTGGTAGTCTATTATGATTCCTTTTTTCTACGTCCTTTGAGCTCATGCGATAATACTGACTGCACAAACACAAGTATCTAGCACAATAACAAAAATATCAACACATTGAGAATTTTTTTGGGGGTGTTTTTTGCTGGGAGTGTTTGGTGTCCTTTCGAAGTCACCTGCCTAGAATAGTAAAACTTCACTCATAGCCATGCTTTGAATGAGCACAGTTGTCCAGCTTTCCATACTTATTAGTTGTATTCTTTTTTGGAGGGGGTTGCACTTTGAACCCCTTGACACTGTTTTTTCTCAAGGGATTATATGAAATCGATGCCTTTTTTGTATATTACTTTCATTCTTAATTGTTCTTTTTTCCCTCCCTTTTAAATGTTTCCATTGAACATTTGCAATTTCCTCCTTTTGTTCCTATAGAGTTTATTAAGTGTTTTTGTGATGACTGAGGGCAGTCAGTGACAGACTCATCAATCAAACACAGCTACAGCAGTTGCAAGATAAACGGGTAAGTACAGTTTGATACATTGAAAGTCAACGAAATAAAACAATCCCCTATCCATTGTTACTAGTTTACAAACTGATTACAACGTGAACAGAATCAAATGATTACTATCTTGTATGACTTTGAGTGGCAGCTATAGTGTTAGTGTTTTTCTTTATTTTTAAAAATGAAGTTTAGATATTGCATGCAGGTCCAGGTGTGCCTGGAGGGCCGTTAAATATTAAGCTGGAGTCTGTGAGCATGATCGTCCACCGCGTCATCACTCTATATTTGGAATGGCGCGTGACTCACTGTCTTGGCAGTTCTCGGCTGGCATTCAACTGAAGTCCTCGCTCATCATGGTGACGTCGTCCTGTAATATCCACGGCATTGTGGGACTAAGTGTCGGCAAGCGTGTGGTGCACGCTGACATAGCCCACAATCGATGTTGGCTCCTTTTTGTCTTCAGTCATCATGGTGAGTGCCAACCGCATGTAACGCTCACAGCATTGCAGGCAATCACTGTGAGGAGGAGGGTCTTTTGGTTCCGGAATCATTGGGCCAAGAACTTCAGCATATGTCAGATGCTACTAGAAATCGCCTACAAGAATAAGAGTGAGGATGAAAATTTTCCCTGAAAACTACCCACTCATCCCCACAGTCACTGTCCCTTGGGATGCCGAAGAACATGGTTCAGCAATCAGAAAAAGATTAAGTGAACAGCATTTGCTGCTCAAAAGTAAATTAGCCAACGGGTTTCTGCCGGTTGACCTGCCAAAATACATGGGCAGATATGGCCCGGTGATCCTTTCAAGTCCCGTAGTCATAGTTGACAGACATGATCAGATCATTTGCTCGTACTTACCTGGAGTACTTACAGAAAACAGACAAGTAAGCTTGTTAGTTCATGCCAATAATGTACAAACAATATGACTCCACAGAGAAAAACCATTCAGTC
Organism: Boletus subluridellus; assembly: GCA_038092575.1. Lineage (NCBI taxonomy): Eukaryota > Fungi > Basidiomycota > Agaricomycetes > Boletales > Boletaceae > Boletus > Boletus subluridellus. The sequence continues at coordinate 11,089 of JBBPQN010000924.1, forward strand.
TACAAGGATTGCCGAAGCCATGCTGGATTCGCCAAAGAGCCCTGGGAAGACTCCAAACATAAAAGGGTGGAGGTCTGACTCACAGTACTTTACAACTTCAGCGAACTCGGTGAACTCAGGATGTTTGAATATATCGCCGGCATGGCATCAGCAGGGACATAGGGCGAGCATTCCGCGAAGGCTCTTTGTACAAAATCGCTGAGAAGCAGAGACTCCAAAGCATCTACCATGCTCAGCCCCAGTCCTGAAGCAGAATTGGGAAGAAAGATTAGAGGGAATGGAAAGTTGTTGGATAAGATGGGTGTTGTAGTAAACCGTCTACCTCAAATATGATCAGCAAGCCTTGGTTACTTAAATAATGTATATTGTATAAGTTCTTATGTAG
>JBBPQN010000925.1:0-11467 GCA_038092575.1 Boletus subluridellus
GATGGAATTGAGCGACTTTGAGCCAATCGGCCCATTCGGTCTGTCGCTTTGCTACGTAAGAGTGGAGATACTGTTCAAGTTCTCTGTTAATACGCTCTGTTTGTCCATCGGTTTGTGGGTGATTGTTACGGTTTGACCCGCAACAATGGTACTCCAACCTGAGACGCTACTCTTCAAGAGTCCTTGAAGACGATGATCGAGTCGAGGTCGATGTCGAGGACGACAACGACAAGAGAGAGAGCGAGGAAGCAAGTATACGATGACCAACCTGGTCAAAGGAACTGAATAGTCTACCAAGAGCTCTTGTTGAGCAGAGAACCCAGGGTATGAATGAGTAGATTCAGGTTAGAGATAAGTACAAGCACCGCTCGAACTTATATACTAGTACAAGCACCGCTCGAACTTATATACTAGTACAGTGGTTTAGGGCCGGTCTAACCTGATATGGTAAGAGAAATCTAGGGCAGGTGAAACCGTGTCCAAGACGCGTCGCGTCGCGAGTCACATGATGAAGGGAGAAACCGGAACGGGTATAATAGGATCAAAGATCGGGTGATCTAGGATCGACGTGGCAATGCTCGGGTGAGATAGGATCACGAGGCAGTGTGTTGGAAGATCAAGGATCAATGAGGCGATGAGCCACAGCCCAACCGTGAGGAGTCAGATCAGGGGAAGATCCAGGGAAGATCCAGGGAATCTCCAGTCCTTGTGTAGCACGGAAACGCTACGTCTGGGGGAATGTCCAGTCGATAGGTGAGAACCCTTGGAGTCCTTGTGATGAAAGGGAACTCATCGTCCAATGGGTGAATGTCCAATCTAGAGGTAAGAGCCCATCCGAGGTGTAAGGCCGGGGATTGTCCGTCAGAGGAGAAATGATAGCCGCAGAACTTTGATCGTCGAATACGATCTGGTAATACAATGGGTGGTCCATGATAAGAGAGGAAAAGGCGTGGTGCCGCCAGGGCATGTGGTCGTGGGAAGGTCGTGAGGAGGTCATGGGTGACATAGGTCACAAAACCGTAACATAGGAAAGTGTTATGATATACTATATTTTCAAACTTTTTAACTCAGCACATTTGCGCATGTACCTTACATCTTTCAGACTTCGAAGTCACGTGATATGCACGTGACCATGGGAAACTACACATGACCTATGGTCTAGACAAACACACTGCATACACACCTTATTAATTTCCGTTCCTTTTTTCTCATTATCATCTTCTTTTTCTCATGCATGTCTTCTATCATTTATCTATAACCAGTAGTCTTTCCCATGGACCCTATGGTCCATGTGCCAACCTGTAACTTATATAAACTAGCTGTAGTCGACTGGACTCCCCAGTCTAATCCGTTTGTGTAGAAAACTATAGTGTAGTCACTCGTATTGTAGACTAATTACATACCTGTAGAAAACTATAGTGTAGTCACTAAAGAAAAAACTACAGTACTAGCAGGCCAAAATAAGCCATGCTTATGTAAGCTACTAATGTTCTCACCCATTTGAGATGAGTTTACAACAGTTTGTACCTTGTGACCTACGTCCTTGCGAGTGTATTAAGGAAGACCGCCTCGTCTCTACTCATCATCTCCTCTTCTCTTTTATCGTTTGGTTTGGTGTAGCCTCAGCAGAGTCCTGCCAGTGTTTGCTCAAGTACGCTAGCAACAGAAAGCTTACCCCGGAAGAAAGGAAGAAGTGTATTGAGAAAGGACTTTGTTTCAGATGTTGTAAACCCGGGCACCTTTCTATGCAATGCCCCTCGTTCCCCTCGAACCCCCGACCTGCTCAAAAGGTTAAGACGCTTGCTGAAGAAGAACTTCCCCACTTGGAGGAAGTAGAAGATGATGACAAACAGACTGTAGCCATGGTCTCCTTCTCGGGTTTTTAGACAGGGGAACTTCCTTGATGCAAAGTCTCCCCACTGCTATGTGTGCCAATGTACTAGTACAAACCTCTCCTTCTATGAACATCAGAATTGAGCTCATTGTACCCTTGCACACCTTGAAAGTTGTCAAAACCTCAGCCCTAGTCGACAGCAGAGCCACTGTCTCCTGTATTGACTGGGACTTTGTCCAAAAACACAAACTCCCCGTCAGCCGACTCGCAAAACCCCTGATCGCCTGAAATGCCAACAACTCCATGAACAAAAAAGGGGTTATAAAATTCTCCACCACCCTCTATGTCAACATCGAAGAAGTAGCCATGAAAGTCCTATTCCATGTCATGAACTTAGGAAAAGACAACATCATCCTAGGACTCCCCTGGCTGAAAGATGCCAACCCCTCGATCCAATGGAAAGAACGAACCCTTTCCATCAGTGAAACCCTAGACCAGTCAAAGGAACTCTTCCGAGACCACATCGCTGATGTCAAACGATCCGACTCTCACTTCCCCAAAACCAAAACCCCCCCTCTGAAACATATCCATGTCAATGCTGTCACCGACTCCCACCTCTTCATGTACAACAAATGGGAGGAAGAGTCAGAATATCTTACCCATGCCAACAACAATAGGATCTTACAACAAGGACTCCGATGCGGATTCCGTCATGCCCCCTTAGGATCCCCCCTCATTAGGAAACTTACCTCTGCCACCGAACTCGCTATTGCTGCCGAAAAGGCTAAACCCAAACTGACGCTTCCCCCAGAGTACTCACAATACTCTTCCGTCTTCGACAAGGAATCCACCAACCATGTACCACCCAGCCACCCCAAAGATCAGAAAACTCTACCCCCTATCCCCTGACAAACGAACCGCCACTGAAAGCTTCCTCAATGAAAATCTCTGCAGTGGAAAGATTCGCCCCTTGAAATCCCCACAAGCAACCCCATTCTGCTTCATAAAGAAGAAAGACGGAGGTCTTCATCCCTGCCAAGACTACCATTACCTCAATGAACACACCATCCATGATGCATACCCTCTCCCCTTGATCTCCAACCTTGTAGATAAAGTAAAAGACGCCAAGGTCTTTACCAAATTCAACATTTGATGGGGATACAACAATGTACGGATCAAGGAAGGTCATCAGTGGAAAGCTGCCTTCGTCACCCACAAAGGACTCTTTGAACCCACCATCATGTTCTTTGGACTCACCAACTCCCCCACCACCTTCCAACAATTCATGAATGACTCCTTCTGCAACATGATTGCCGAGGGATGGCTAGTCATTTACATGGACGACCTCCTCATCTTCTCCCCAGACAAGAAAACCCACAAAGAACGAACCAAATGTGTCCTTGAGCGCATGGCCAAGCTTGATCTACACCTCAAGCTAGAAAAATGCAACTTCACCATCAACGAGGTAGAATATCTCGGGATAATCGTCTGACCAGGACAAGTAGCAATGGACCCTGTGAAACTCGACGGAATCACCACCTGGCCTACTCCCCAAAAGGTCAAAGACGTCCGTTCCTTCCTAGGATTCGCAAACTTCTATCAATGATTCATTCCTAACTACTCTAACATTGCTCGCCCCCTCATCAATCTCACCAAGAAAAATCTTGCATGGAACTGGTCCCCCACATGCCAGACTGCCTTTGAACAGTTAAAAGCACTCTTCCTCGCCAAACCCGTGCTACAGATGCCCAACCTCTCTGCCCCCTTTGCAATCGCCACTGATGCCTCCAAATTTGCTTCTGGAGCCATCCTACTCCAGACCGATGCTAACGGAGATTGGCACCCCTGCTCCTACCTATCCCAGTTGTTCTCCCCTGCTGAATGTAACTATGACATCTACAACCAGGAACTACTCGCCATCATTTGCACCCTGAAATCATGGTGACACCACCTCCATGGATCTCAATTCCTGGTCCAGGTCTTCACTGACCACAAAAACCTCACCTATTTCCAAAAACCCCAAGATCTCAACTGTTGACAAGCCAGATGGCTCCTCGACCTCAAGATGATCCATGTTCCTGGTTCCCACCTCACCACCCCTGACACCCTATCCAGGCAAACCAACCTCCTACCCCCCTCTGACCTTGACAATGAAGGAGTTACTCTCCTCCCCCCTAGTATATTCACCCACGTCATTGATGCCGCCTTGCACAATAAGATCTCCTCTGCATCTGCCGGAGATCCTCTCATCCTTAACTTCCTGCAATCCATTAAAGATGAAATTCCCCTCCTGTTCCACTCCCGCCTCTCAGACTGGAACTGCACAGACAGCATCCTTACTTACCAAGGATGCGTCTACATTCCCCCCACTGGTACCCTCTGCCACGACATCATAGCCTCTTGCCATGACCATGCCATGGCTGGCCATCCTGGATATCTAAAAACTCACCAACTCATCTCCTCCCAATATTGGTGGCCTGGCCTAGCCACCTTTGTGCAACAATACATCACCAGCTGCGCTCCCTGTCAACAACACAAGGCCAACACCCATCCCTCTTCCCCACCATTGACCCCTATTCCCTCCTCTGCCACTCAACCCTTCCAACAGATCTCCTGCGACCTAATCACCAATCTCCCCTGATCCGACAGCTTCAATACCTTATTGGTTGTGGTGGACCATGGCCTTACGAAGGGGGTAATACTTTGCCCTATGAAAAAAACCATCACCACAGAAGAAATTGCAGCCCTCTTTTTTCACAAAGTATACCTCAGATTCAGACTCTTCGACAAAGTCATCTCTGATTGGGGACCACAATTCGCCTCTGCCTTCACACGAGAGATGGGAAAAATCCTCAAATATGACCTCTCCCTCTCCATTGCCTACCACCCTCAGTCTGACAGAGAAACTGAACGAGTCAACCAAGAGGTTGAAACTTACCTACGAATATTCTGTGGCAATGACCCCTCTTCCTGGTCTCAGAACATCTCCCACGCTGAATTCACTCATAACCACCGACCCCATTCCATCACCAATCAATCCCCATTCTTCTTAATGATGGGATATGAACCCCGCTTCCTTCCCACAGTCATCCCGGAATCCCCTCTTCCTGCCATGGAATCACAGATTAAAAGCCTAAACGACACACGAAACGAAGCCCTTGCCACCCATGACCTTGCCAGGCAGGTAATGGCTGCCCAATCCAAATGCCCCTTTACCCCTTTCACCAAAGGAGAAAAGGTGTGGCTTGAGGCCCGCAATTTGAAATGCCTCCTCCCTAACCCCAAATTTGCCCCTAAATGAGAAGGACCCTTCATCATTACCAAGGTCCTTTCCCCATCCATATACCAACTACACCTCCCTGTTACCTGGAAAATCCACCCAGTGTTCCATGCCTCCCTATTAACCCTGTACCATGAGAACCCAATTCATGAAAAGAACTTCCCCACTCCTCCACCCAATCTCATTGCTGGAGAAGAGGAATATGAAATAGAAAGGATCATATGGCACAAAGGAGTGCCATCGCGACGCTCCTACCTAAACTTAACCATACCCCGTCGTCCCCCTCTCTCTCATCCATATCCTCAGTCCCTCCTTCTACCATAGACCCCACCATGTTCAACATCATGAATGACATCTTCACCCCTACCTCTTGACAAGCCTCTCCTGGATGGGGAACTATGGATGCTAGACCCTGGTCTCCTCCTTTCGACCCTGTATCCATTGCCACTGTCAACACTGCCATCCCCTCCGTCACAGTTCCTCTGTACGCCCAATGTCTTCAAGACAACTTCCCCTCTGCCTCAGACATAGCCAACTTAAACTCTTACTTACTTGACCCCCGCCTATCCCTTCCCATCGAAAGTTACTTAGATATTGGCTCCCCTCTCTACGCCCTCTACCGATCCTATCACCAAGTATGTCGCCTCCGCACCATCACCCAAAACTTCTCTTCCCATGCCAAGTCTGCCCTTGCCTCCCACGTTGTGGAACACATCTGACGAGACCTTGAAGCTGCCCACTTCATCGCCTTCTACCAACTAGGCATGCTCAAGTTCCTTGAAGACGTCGATAGATACCTCAGAGAAATTGCCAGGGCCCACACTAATCTTCCCCCCGTCCAAACTTCTCTACCCGTGCCTACTACTCCCTCTACACCCTCCACGTCCTCCTCTCCCATTGGGATCGAAGAAGAAATTGTCCTCCAACGAGTTGAAGCAATGTGGACTGGATTTGATGGACGTACACCACTCCCCCCCGACCCACCTGAGGTACCATGAGACCTGCCTCCAATGCCACAGGCTAGGTCATCACTGCACTGGATGTCTCTATTACTAGTGCCCCTCCTGCTTATGATGGGCTCCAGGTCACCCTCAGTATGGATGCCCCCTCTATCGCCCCACTCCTCTACCATCCCCATCCACTTCCACCTCGTCCTCCAACCATACTATACAATCCAACGAATCTTCTCCCTCATCCATTCGCTGTCCCGACCCCTTCGATGCTCCACCCGCTGTGTTACCACCCAACCACACAGCCCCTATATCCATAGGCACTCTCCTTCCCCTATCATCGACAATTCCTATGATGTCTTCAACAACAAGGCCATTGGCAACATGACCGGGTCCCCTGCCGGTGGATTCGCTTATCTCGAATGAGGCTGTCACATATTTCATCAGTGATTCAAAGCTAGTGAGGGGGTAATGTTACACTTTTTCCCTTATTTCGTCCTTCGCCCCTATGCATTCCCTTTCTAGACACTTTTGCTTACCCAATGATGGCTCTCTGTCTGTTCCATCAGCCACCGGATTGTTCTAGCCCCATCTGGTTCCTCATATTTCCAATACTTCCATCCCTGCCTAGCAGGTTTCTATCGCATTCCACCCCATTCTGTGAGTACCCTTCTACCCCATTCTTTCAGGTTCTCGCCATGTATTCTAACACATTCAGGATTGTTCTTTCACCTTCCTTTTCACTTATTCATCACTGAGGCTAGGCAGTATATAAACCTCCATGTTGTCACATACTAGTTTCCTTAATCTTAGTCTGCTTCGACCACCTTGACTATTAACTCTGCACATGTGGAGTTAAGCCTTTGATCCTTGAACCCTTGAACTTTCATCTTGACCTCTCGAGTACCCCTCAAACAAGTCTTCGTGCTACTCTCAAGTGCATGCTACTTCTAGTCGGATATTAAGCGCATCCTTCTTAGAAGCTGCTTTGAGCCGCCTTCACGACAATCCCTGAAACCCTTCAATCATTGACCTTCGGATCTAGCCAATCCTCGTTGATCCCTTTGAACCTTCACCTCACCAAAGCCTACGCTTGTCCCTACCTGTGTTGCGAGATGACTCGAGCGAACACTGGCGAGACTCTACTGGGGCTACACCAAACCAAACGAGGATAGAGAAAGCAGAGGTTAAGAAGTAAGATGAGGCAGTCTTCCTTAATCAGCTCGCAAGGACATAGGTTGCAAGTGACAAATGGATTAGACTGGGGAGTCCAGTCAAGTACAGCTACTTTATATATGTTACAAGATGGTGCACGGACCATAGGGTCCATGGGAAAGACTACTGGTTTTAGATAGATGAAAGAAGTATTCGTGAGAGAAGAAGATTGATGATGAGAAAGAAAAGCAGAAATTAATAAGGCGTGTGTGCAGCATGTTTGTCTAGACCATAGGTCACATGTAGTTTCCCATGGTCACGTGCACATCACGTGACTTCGAAGTCTGAAGGATGTAAAGTAGTGCGCAAGTGCGCTAAGTTAAAAAGTTTGAAAATATAGTATATCATAACACTACTCCCTCTTTAAGACTCGAATTCCAGGCGAGTCCCGTGATAATTAGTCTCAGTGAAGTTTTCGTATTGAGAGAAGAGTGAAGAAAAGTCTCCTAAGGTAAGGCCACAGAGTTTCCGAGGAGCCGAGGGGTTCTTTTTATGGAAATTGGCAACTGCCTGAGGGGCGGTATTAATTATGTCACCTGATTCCCAAGTCCTATCGGATTCATTGTAACCTTTCCAATGGACGAGATATTGAAGCTGGTGGCCTTTGAGATGAGATGCCGCAATATAGTCAATTTCAAATTGTTCTACTCCTTCTTCATCAACTTCAATTGCATCTGGGCGCGAGACTGGTTGACCCGGAAGGGTTGCCCGATAAGGTTTGATGCGTGAGATGTTGACGGTAGGGTGAATTCGAATAGAGTTGGGCAATTTGAGTTTTACGGTGTTAGGAAGGACTTCGAGGATTTTATAAGGGCCAATCCATTTCTGTGTCAACTTCTTTGCCATATAAGGTAGCTTCAAATGTTTGGCTGAGAGCCAAACTTGTTGTCCTTTCTCGTAATCTGGAGCTTCAGAGCATTTAGACTCCGATTGTTTCTTCATTCTTTCTCTTGCTTCCTCCAATGCAGCTTCTACTTCTTTATGACTTTTTCCCATCTCCATGCCGAATTCTTTTCCCATGCCTTTGGCCTTTTCTTCGAATCCCATGCAAGGGGCGTAATTACGTGTGATATTGAAAGGAATAGTACCGGTGGCGGTGGTGAGGGAATTGTTGTGATGGAATTGAGCGACTTTGAGCCAATTGGCCCATTCGGTCTGTCGCTTTGCTACGTAAGAGCAGAGATACTGCTCAAGTTCTCTATTGATACACTCTGTTTGTCCGTCGGTTTGGGGGTGATAGGTGGTGGAGATTTTCTGGGAGATAGAGAGAAGATTACATAATTCGGAAGTAAAGTCCGAAACAAACTGGGGGCCTTGATCGGAAACGATTGTAAAAGGAAGTCCGTGGATACACCAAATATTGTCTCTGAAGATGATAGCTAAGTCCTTTGAAGAAACCGTATCACAAGTGGGAATAAAAACGACTTCTTTTGAGAATCGATCAATGACAACACAAATAGCGGTGTAACCATGGGAAGCGGGTAAACCTGTAATGAAATTGACTGATAAATCTTCCCAAGGTCGTTTAGAAGCAGGTAAAGGAAGGAGTTTTCCTGCCGGTGCCTTTGATTTTCCCTTTGTTTGGGCGCACACTTGGCAGCTATCTACATAATTTTTAATGTCTTTGGTGACACCAGGCCACGAGAAATGACAAGTAAGAAGATGAGAAGTACGTGCTTGTCCGGAGTGTCCACCAATGGGTGAGTCATGGCAAATAATGAGAAGTTCTGTACGTAAAGGTTCGGGAACAAAGACTTTGTTTTTGTTGTTTTTGAAAATATAGTTATTGTAATCGTAAGTGTATTCGTTAAAGGATTCTTTGCATATTTTTTCTGATTCTTTTATGATTTTATCGTAGAAAGAGGAAGAGAGTTCAACATTGTTAATAAAAAGAGAAGGGGGTAAAACAGTAATGTTCTGGTTGTGATCTGTGACAGCATCACCATGGTCTGGTTGGCGAGATAAAGCATCTGCTCGGCCATTTGATGTACCAGGTTTATAAATAAAAACGTAATTGAACTCTTGTAAAAGTGCATGCCATCGAGCTTGACGACCGGATAAGGTCCGGGGTTTTTTCCAGTATTTGAGATTCTTGTGATCTGTCCAGATCTCGAAACCTTCCCTACTGATTAGGTAGTGTCGCCATTCTTCCAATGCTCGAATGACGGCGAGGAGTTCTTTATCGTAAATAGGGTAGTTGCGCTCAGCGCTGTCGAAAGAGTGGGAAATAAAGGTGCAGGGTCTCCAGAGACCGTTGTCGCATTTAACCGAAAGCACTGCCCCTGTGGCAATATCCGAGGCATCCATTTCAAGACGCATTTCTTTGTCCCAATCCGGATAGGCCAACAGGGGTGATTCTTTGAATTTGGCTTTCAAAGAATCAAAGGCAATTTGGTGCTTCGGTTCCCATTTGAATAGAACATCCTTCTTGGTAAGGTCGTTCAATGGGCATGCAATGTCTGCAAAGCCTTCTATGAATCGTCGATAATAATTACAAAGTCCGAGGAAGCCCTGCAGTTGCTTGAGGCGTGTGGGAACCAGCCAATCCAATATCCCAGACACCTTCTTTTCCTGCATTTCTACTCCCTCTTTAGATACTACCATACCGAGAAAGTCCACTTTGTCCTTTGAGAAACTACATTTTTCTGGTTTTACATAAAGATCGTTTTGGCAAAGACGGGAAAGCACCTCCTTTACTATTTCTTTGTGCTCTTCCTTGGTCTTGCCTTTGGTAAATATCATACAGTCATCGATATAAATAACGAGTACCACATACATGTCATTAAATATGTCATTCATCATTTGCTGGAAAGTGGGGGGTGAGTTAGTCATCCCAAAATACATAACAGTCGGTTCATATGCACCTATAGGAGTAACAAAGGCTCCTTTCCACTCATCTCCTTCCTTAATTCGCACGTTGTTGTAGCCCCATCGGAGATCAAGGGCTGTGAACATGTCTGCGCCCTTAAGGTGGTCAATCAACGTGGAAATAAGGGGAAGAGGATAGGCATTCTTTATAGTTCCTTCATTTAAATATCGGTAATCCATAACGAGTCTCTTTTTTCCGTCTTTTTTAGGTATAAAGAATACTGGTGCCGTTTGAGGAGACTTCGAGGGTCGAATATAACCCTTCTTGAGTTCTTTTCTGATGAACATGCGTACTTCGTCCATTTCCACATCTGATAAGGGAATTACTCTACCCTTTTTGGGAGCAAAGTCTGATTTCAGATCTATTGCGTGATCCCAGGGTTTTCGTTCCGGCATTCTTTCGGATTCGTTCTCGGAAAATATGTCAAGGAAGTTGTGATAGGTTTTGGGCACTTTCTCCTTGAGTCCTTCTTCTATACTACGATTATAAATAAGTTTGATAGGTTCATTAAAAGGTCCATCACCCATAATACAGCAGTAGGGTGTGCATCGAGGAAAAGAAATAGTTTTAGTGACCCAATCTATAGTGGGATTATGCCGGGCCAGCCAATCATAGCCAACAATGAGGCAGTGGGTTCCTAGTTTAGAAATGTAGGCTTCCAGGACCTCATAATGGCTGGCAATCCCAATAATTAAAGTGACAGCGTGGGTTACTTGGCCTATTGCTCCGTTAGAGCCATCAGCATTTTTCACTGAAACAGGGTTAGCAATTTTATAAGTAGGAATACCGTGAGAGAGAACATAGTCCTTGTCAATAAAGGTGTGAGATGCGCCTGAATCTAGAAGGGACTTAAACGATCAAGATTGCCAACTTCCGTCTTCATAATTCAGTACACATGTCTCAAGTGACATTTTACCACCGAATGACAATGTGCTTGCGCGAATAGAAATAGAGGTGGGAGAATTAAGGGATTTATAGATAGGAGAATTTCTTACTTGGCGAACAAGAGAATTAAGCACGCTTTGTTTTAATTCCGGCGCCACACTCACACTTTGTTGAGTCGCTCTTTCGGAATGGGAAATAATATTGCCAAGAAGATCGTCCAGAGTACATACAGGAAAATCTGACTCATCACAATCTACAAGATTGGTAGAGATATTACAAGAAGAAAGGGAAACAGATGAAGAAATGTAATTGTCCAGTCCATGAACACCCTCATCGTTCACAGACTTATTTAATTTAAAGAGGAGGCTGCCTTCTGCCTGGCTTCTACTTCGAACTTGTCTCTGTAGAAGGCTTCGGCTTCTGCCGAATAGAAG
>JBBPQN010000926.1:0-11464 GCA_038092575.1 Boletus subluridellus
GTTTTCTTGACGCTGTTGACAGCGAGGAGGCCAGTCCCCTGCCAGAGACCCAGTGCACGGGTACTCCCGTAAATTGGTGCGGCGACTTATTTCGTATGGCTGTACAGTGATTATATTACCCGCTATATCACTTTTTCTGCCGATCGTCCACACGCGCAAACATGGATATATTTGGAGGGTAGTTTCAAAATGTTGATACCGCCTCTCCCAGACGTACCCTTAAATTGACTCCTAAAATCCTTCATAAAATAGAGCTGATTGACTTCTTAAATTGTTACCCATCTGGCTTGCAACCAACGACTCCTCTAATCAATCTGTGTGATGGCACTAACTTCTACCCTATTCTCCTCGACGTAGCTCACACTGGCAAGCAAGGTCCCGGTCGTCAAAGACGACCCCTAGTAATTTTATTCCACGACCCAAATATGCCCACGAGCCCAGGTCCCTGGCTGTGACACTTCGTGATAGACACACACAGCTTAGAAGCTTAGATCACTTTTACCCACATTTTTCGCTGGAACGAGTCGCGCTGCCTTGCAGTCAGTAGTATTGTTCTATCAGACTATCTTGCCGTCGCCATGCAGCAAGTTGGACTCCTTCCCTGCGTCGAATATGTAGTAGGTACTAGGCAAGGAGACTCGCCCAACCACATTGACGGTTTCTACGAACCTTATCACCGCGTGTGCTGCAGCTGTCAACTTTGCTGACGTGATTACAGCGGCCCTTCCTGGTGGGCACACGCCCTCTCCTTCCATACAAAAACGTCTTATCCCCACTGTTACTCAAGGGGGAGCTTCTTGCCAAGCTGTCGTCCATCGTTTGAGTATGCATTCTTCCATTATACCATCGTTCTTATACTTTGCTTTATATTTTTCCGCTGCACTCTCGTTTAGTGTAACTCTCGGGTCGACGGCGACCACCCAATGTGGCTCTCTGAATGTCACCTGGACAGGTGAGCATAGCAAAGTCTTTTGATGAGTCCATGTCAATATGTTCGAACGGTAGGAGGTCAAGCTCCCTTCGAAATTCTGTTGACACCCGTGAGTCGCCTACCTCAGGGAAATCGATGTCTTCCTGAGCCCATATTACAAGGCCTTCGACATTCCAAGGAACATATCTGTACCATCGACAGCGTTTCAAAACAATCAGGGCTCGTATCAAATTTCGCCCATTCCATTCACCAATGGAACCAAATTCTTGCTGACCATGTCCGATGCTACTGGCTTCGGAACTGGCGGAACATCCGACTTGGTCACTGTGGGATTGCCAGTCGGAAGTGCCTCCTGTAATACCACTAGTCCCTCTATTTTATTTTCTTTCGGTCTGCCGTCTTCGCTGCAACAATGCAGGTATGCCGAAGATCTCATTCGTTCGCATTCGAGAAACTCAGCTGAACATTAGTCCTTACATCTTCAACGAGTACGATGGGGCTATCTTACCTGTCACAGTCACGGTCAGTTCGGTTGGCCATTCGATTTTTCCGTTGCTTAAATTTCGTTTGCATCTAGGGATTCATTCCTGGTGGAGACTTCTTCTTTCTACATTCTCCGGCAACAGGAACAAGCTTCACATGGATCGCCGACGTTGCAGCTGGAACTACGATTGTTTTCTCAATGGCCGACGCCCAGGGTCGCTTAGGCGGGTCCTCTGACGCCTCGGTGGTCGCCCTTTCCAATGACGCTAGTTGTCTCAACGCTACTTCGCCCACCTCCACTCTAAGCTCCGTTCCGTCGACCTCGGTAGCTAGTTCCTCCACATCATCCCCTACGCAAACATCGTCTGGTGTCTCCACGGGTACCGTTGTCGGAGCAGCAGTTGGCGCAGTCCTTGCCATCACAGTTATCGTCGCGCTAGCAGTATTTTACTTAAGACGTCAACGTTACGGACGTTCATCGTACGGACTCGCACCGACACGGAATTTACTTCGTCCGAACTCGGTGGAACTTGACCCCGGTATCGATAACTTCCAACACCCGCCAGTATATCCTTTCCCCTATCAAACAGATTCCGTTAGCCGCCTGGCTCCCCCAGTTATACCCGGCTCACCTTCCACGCCAGCATCGTACCAGGAGACGTCATCGACAGCTCCCTCACCCCAAGCATCAGAACTACCTTATACATACCAACAACACTCTCGACCAAATTCAAACACCGACAGTTTTGCGGCATTAGGCGATGTTGCCAGTTCATCCATGTCGTCAAGCGCTCGCCGGAAAGCTGCGATGGCTCGGACGAAGCCTACCCGCTTTATTGTTCATACTGATGCTGAAGATCGTGTCCCTGAGGATGAACTTGAAGTTGTTGAACTCCCTCCGCAATACTCGGAACGAGGAACACCTGTGGTAGGACATAGAGAAGAGAGAGCGGTGTCGTCGGTGACGGGACTGTCGTCTACCGATCTTGCCTACTCATCTGGGCAACACGTAGACGAACCACCACATTCCGCTCCCCATCCTCCACCCGAGTAATCTCTTCCGAGTGGGTTTCTGCGTTGTAAACTGTGCAGTTCGTGCTTTACCAACGTCGGGACGGGCACCATTCCAGTTTTATGACGGGAACCTACATTTGTTGAGGAGATGTGTCGATTCGCTGAATATCTAGAACATTTATTTCTTGCGTTGAGCTCGGCGTCCATTCGTTTGTTTTCTTTGGTCGAACATGCGTTCTTGTAACCCCCACAGGTGCCATCTGGTATGTAGTCCGGAAGGAATGGAATTTTAGCAAATGTTGCATTTTAGCACACCTCTAGTTACATATCCGGATGAAAGTGTCAAGGAAGAAAAAGGGGTACGACATCGTCATACGTTGCGGTAGGGAATACAATCACTACAATAGACGATCGGTAAGTAATACAATACTAGGTGCGACCCGGGAAGAGCCCAAAGTCGAGACCCAGACAACTACAGTCCTCGAATGTTCCACGTTGGCGTCATCCAACCGTTCCCCAATGAGGGTCACGAATTCGGTTCCATGTCACCTCCATTGAGATCTTGCTTGGAGAATGCATCAATCATGGCATCTTGATCCTTACGTCGCTTGTGTCTCCTGCGTTTGTCGTCCTTAATAGTGCGTTCAATGCGTCTGCGCATCTTGGCATGGTTGCGGGGATCGATAAGTGCGACTCTGCACCTGTAGCATGCAAGCTCGATACTTGCGAGCAAACGAAGGGTGTCGGAGTTATTCAAGGCCTGACATATTCCCAGTCAAACACGTGCCACGAACGCGTCGCGAAGAAAACATACATTCAATGACCATGACACGACACGGGCGCCTTCCACGCATCCGATAACGACAAAATTGCCGCGCTTCTCGGCTTGCAAGTCGGACAACTGAATTCATCCTCTCAATAAAACGAGGTGAGAGGGGGTGTATAGATTACTCACCTCGCCGAACGAAACCATCACTTTACCAGATGACATGGAACGTACCACTAGACATATGGGAATCAACACGATGTTCGCACAAGGGGAGACTGGCTCATACCGACACGTGATGACTGCCCAGCGATCTCCTGAGAGACGAGCGCACGTCCAAGATATACCCAAGAGTCTCTTTCTGGTCTTCTTATGTGCACTTTAACTTGCACGTCTCGAATTTCACGGGAGCTTGTCGGTATCGGTGCTGCTAAACGCCGGGTGTGTGGAATGCGAAAGGCACGATGGGCCAGTAAATTCAATAAATCAGTGGCATGCACATGCACATAATATGCGATAGTAGCGTACAGGACGGAGGGGGTGCATAGCTCGGCGTACCCTGTACATCGGGCACTCCTTCGGGGAAGGAGGAGCTCACTATTATGGGATCTTCTTCCATGGCATCCATCTGAAACAAGTAGACAGTGCTTAGGGGAGCAAAGCGGTGAGTCGAGAGATATACCTTGGTAAAACGTGCGGGGCTCAGGTATCTTGAGTGGCAATTGAATGAAGCAGTAAGCTATTGAGCGGACATGTGTATATTCCATCGATCACGTGACCTCTTCATTACAAGGCTGCTGCCAACAGTAACACCGTTTATGTAGAACTATTTTGCAATAGACCTTCGAAATTGAAAGAGGTGGGCACCCAAAAAGTGCGAGACGATCAAAGATCCAAAGTGGCCACAAGCGTCAGAGCCCAAGAAGACAACAGTTAGTGGGGAATGGACGCTCGAAGATTCAGTCAAGTCAAACGGGTTCAGCCACTGGCAGACGCAGCTCGGAGCGCACCTTTAAAAGTCATCAGCCGAGTCAGGGACTTGTTCGCACACAGAAGGTCGTCGCTATGCATTTTTCATTCAAATGATAAGGGTTGGGCACAACAGACAGGTGGATGAGACAAGAAAAAGGGTGGCTACTAAAACACCCTGCTCATTTGTGAGGGGTTGCGTGTTCGACCTGCGGATAGTATGATACACTCGTCGATAGAAACCGGGTCGCGTGGACGCGGACTCTCGATGTGGATCTCTTTATCTCGATTCCGGAGCAAGGTAGCTACCCGCCACCAGGCAAAGATTGCGTGGCGTGAAGTGAACCTGGCTTATGGGAGTCCGCTTCGTGGGGAAGGTTGCGAGCAAGTCGGAACTGCAACGATGCGAATACATCAAATTGATGACTGACACGATGAACTAGCACGTACGTCTCACTGTTTTCATCCTCTTCAGCGCGAAGCCCGGAGCTTTCATCCACTCCGTTTTCTCGCGGTTTGGCTTGACCACCAGCGCTTTTGACGTCCCAGCACCGCACTGTCCAATCTGCACCCCCGCTGACAAGCATCGATGACTCTGCGCTGAACGCTAAAGAGTATACGGATGCACTATGACCCATCATCTTTTTGATTCGCTTGCCGGACCCCAAGTCCCAGAGATTGATAGCGAGGTCTTCACCTGCGCTAGCGAGATACCTACCGTCTGGACTAACCGCCAGTGTAGAGAGAGTTCCTTGATGCCCGATGAATACCCGCACACACGTGCCGCGTTGGACGTCCCACAGACGAGCTGTCCAGTCGCTCGATCCGGTTGCCAGATATAACGAGTTGGGATGGAAGCGGACACACTGGGTGGATAAGTCAGCGAAACAGAAAGCATTACCAGTCTACCTACATCAACATCACTCAAATGTCCCACGTACATCCTCAGACACGACGTTCGATCCGTGGACCAAAGTCTAGCGGTCCGGTCCCGACTAGCGGTCGCGAAATAGATGCCCATGGGGCTCCACTGTACATCCCAGACCGGCTGTTGATGACCCCGGTAGGCAACGACATTTGTCATTGTGTCCAGTGACCAGAGCCTAGCCGTAGCGTCCGCTGAGGATGACAGGAGATATCTCGGAGGTACCGCCGAGCCTCCGAGGGGATCGAAAGAAAGAGAATACACTGGTCCGCTGTGTCCGATCAATTTTCGAGTCGTGGTGCCTTCTCTCTCCCGAAGTCTGGATATGCTGGCTACAGGGGTAAGGTTAAAATGCAAGGACTCAAACAGACTTCAAGCAACTTACAGTTCTTCGCCGAATCGGGCGATTTGTCGCCCCGCAACCCTCTAAGTTTTTCGCCCTTCAGGCTCCATAAACGTATATAACTCTCCGAGAAACCAGCCGCCATTAGCGTAATATCAGGAGAGAAAACGCAACACGGGGCACTGGCATCATATATCTTCATCGAGCTGTGAACTTCAGGTCTAGAAGACTTACCCCTCTCCCACGTCATGCAACGTATACGCGCAGATACTTGGCAAAGCTCGTGCTCGTGCAGCCGCGCCTTGTGCGGAACCAAGGTCCACAGAAGTGAGAGCGGATGGTTCAAGCCGTATGCGTTTCCTTGCATCACGCACTTTCTCCACTTCCCTTTGCACATCAATTGTTTTAAACGTAGGCGGGTGGGGAAGGATGTCTGCTTCAGCTGGTGAAATGATACCTGGAACGGCCGATGGTCGAGAAAAATGTACGTCATAATGTGCATTAGGATCTCGGTCCAACATTGCTTGCTCTCGGAGGACGCGTTCCGTTTCTGCACGCAGATCTTCTGAAATTGGGGAAGGGCCAAGTTTCAATTCCCCTTTCGAGGTATTAAACGTGTTCGGGTTAGGGATGACAGAGGCGTTCGTGGCCTGAGTGGTTTTAGGAATAAGTGATGAAAGAAGCCCAGTGGACTCTTCCCATGCGTTTGGAGACACAGCAGTTGTACTGGCAGAAGTTACTGTGAAAATATATGAGCATAAAATTAAGGGGTGAGAGGACCTGTTCACCGTCGAATCGCAGATGATTGTTCACTACACGCATGACAGCCGCTCTCCCCCTCTTCCCCATTTCACCAGAAAAGCCTTCTCCTGATCCGAGTGCCTCACCGCCAACGCCCTCTGTCAACCACCCTACAAGAAGACTGAAGCCGGAACGGCTCATTCTGATTATATACTTTTCGTTGAGAAAACGTTGTGCCAAGGGATCATTCTGAACATGAGAAGGTAAAAGCAGTGTAGAGAGGTGATGAAGAGTTGAGTTATGGCTCGGGGCGAGTGCGGGAGCGAATGTAGAGTAAAACCGTATCGCTGACGAGTTCAGGCCAATGGTTGAGAGTCTCGTACATTGGCGATAAATGAATCACCCACCAGCTTCTTTGAAACCTTTCTGAATAAGATCAAGGTAGAAGTGACAAAATATGGGGTACAGTATTGGACGGAACTCGGGCTTAACATGCACATTAGGGTGAGCGCGATCAGAGAGTGAGGACGCGTACCTTGTACATATCTAAGGAACCTTCAACCCATGCCTCGAGTTCCTTGAAGCCCTCCTGCTTGTCAGTGGGGTCGACAGAAAGTATTTCCTCTGCCCCGACACCACCCAGACTTGCAATAAGGTTCTGTATGTTGGGAGGATTCCCCATAGTCGTCAACTCCTGAAGGACATTGACGTTGTCCTTTAAAACGTTCTCCCCTGGACGTGAAGGTTTTTGTGCAAAAACTGCTAGGGCCTTCACTAATTCGTCGGAGGACACGGTCTTTTCGACATCCTCTGTGGTCCCAGCCTCGAGTGTTTCTTGGAGGGTAGCTTCTGCGCGCTTGTGACCTCGTGCACGGAGGTACTCCAGGACCAGGCGATCGATCGTATTTGAGTCTTGTGGACCTACAGTCGTAGGTGAAACACCACCCGATGATGATGGGGCTGGTGTAGCAGCCGACATGGTTCCAAGGTCGCGTCAGTCAAGTGCAGATCTAAAGAGTTTATTCAGGCTGGTTGTTTGTCAATGATATCAGCTGCCTTGGCTCAACATGGACTGGTTTGCCTAATCTAACAGGAAATTTCTATAGTGCATGCCAACACACGTCCGCTTGCATGTTATTCTGCGTCAAAGCTTCCCGCCGTGTTGATTGGAATATTATGGTGCCGCTCAGAATCATACTCGATAGAGTCGCTTGTTAAACAAATTTTAGCACTCAGGGAACACCTAACAGCGGTACATTTCGAATAGTCTGCATCCTTTGGATTTTCTCCGCAATCTGCAAAGAGAACAAGGTTTTATACTATAGCCATAGGCGATGCGTGAAGTCGATGAAGATAAATGGCGAGTTATTCCTTCCTGTGTGCTGTCGGGAAGAAGATGACAGGTACCTAACCCACCAAGTAGTCAGGAAGTAAATCCACCACATTGCTGAACTTCCTCGCGAAATCTTGTTCTTTCATAATGATCCTTCACCATATTAATATGGGCGCATAACAATTGAATCATCCAACGAGGAGGACAATTATTGACGGGATGAAGTTCATCAGAGGCGTCGGCCAGAACCTTGGCCCAATGAGACGACAAGTCCGTACAATGTTGGGGCGTTCAAATGTAGCCAATCCGTAGTCCAACACGAATGGACCGTTCGTAGATTTGAGACCCATTATCGGAACTTTTGATTGTGTCGACTTGAACCCTTCATTGTTCGGTCAGCGCAGTCGGTTGCTGTAACCAACTTGAAGGGGCAAGAGGCTAATTTACCTTCGTAAGTTTGGGTTTTAACCTGACTGTCATTTGCCCCTGAACAAATCGAATGCTCTCGATGGCAGTTATTTATTTACGTTGCCAGGCCTGTTTAATAATTATTTGTGGCCAATCATTGGCCATCTCACAAGGTTACGTTGTGCTACAAGTCCATCGTCACTTACGAGTCCTTTCACTCTGGGTCAGCACCTTCCACATCAGTCAAGATCATGGTCAAACTCAAGAAAGGGGCGAGCATCCACGGTACTCTTCAGAATGCGATTGTTGCAACCATCAACGACCCAAGCTATTCATTCTCGTTGCCCAATCTTTCAGATTGGGAATCTATTGTTTCGTCCAGCGCGGACGAGAAACAGAGATTGGAGTTCGTCGGTGATGCCGTCATGCACCTCTCTGTCGCGTTATACCTTTACCGCCTCTTCCCGGATGCTGCGCCAGGCTTGTACACCGTGAGTTATGATCTCAGCACAGCTGGAGCCACAATTTTCATTCGCATTTTAGAATATACGCTCAGCTGTAAATGCCAACGCAACATTCACTCACCTCATGGTCAAGGCGGGCGCATACGACCTCCCATCGCAGTCTCACAGTACGAAAGCCGTGGCAGATTCCTTCGAGGTAATTGTAGCAGCACTCTACTTGGAACGTGGTCTTGCGGATGTCTGCGCATGGGTTCAGGAGCAGTATGCGCCCTTGATTGCTACCGCTCGGGAATCGTATGATAGATGGTTAATCATGCCCGTTATCTCGATCAAGTCTCCATGCTGATCCACTTGGTCAGCCTTACGACCTCAGACCGCAACATCCCCGTTCCATCAACCAAGCGGCATCGGGGCCCGCTTGACCCTGCGAGCACCCCACTACTTAAGAAAATCCGGCTATCTAGCGGGCGTAGTTCCCCGCGGAGTACGCTGAGTAATGCATTGCTGTACTTTGTCGCTTTGCTCCCTCTGACTGCGATGGTCAGTGGCACAGCGTGTCATCAGCCGGATGAAATCAAAGGGTAAGGTTAAGCTGTGCTGGCCGGCCAAGAAATCGAAACATCCCCTCGAGATGCGCCTTCATAGCTGCGGGCTTCCTGCGCCTGAACCTCAGGGACCATCATCTCTGGTGATTGATCTTACCATGGACGGCGAATCTGATGGTGGGGAAGCGGCACAATCAAATGCAACGCGGGCTTCCCAGCCCAGCTTCAATCCACTTGCCTTATCCCAGCACTGCCTCCCTCCGGTGGGTAAATTTCCATGGCGTCGGGTTTGCGAAATCACCGTTCTCGTGTTCACTGAACTGCATGCTTGTCACCGTTTCCAGTCGCAATCTGATACCACCCCTCATCCCGATCAAAGTTCCTACAAAGGCACCATCTCTCATTGGCCCCCGCAACAAGGTTCCACAGCATCAGTGGTATTATCACGCCCATCTGTGGAGCCTTCTTCACCACCTGTCACGTCTCTCATCGCTATGCCACCTGGTGGTGTAGCATCCGTCGTTCCGCAGGCCGGCTGTGAGTTCTTTACGCGATCGGGCCTCTCGCTACCCCCCCAATCGGATAATATACATGTTCCCACCGGCACGTATGGCAACCCGATCGTCCTTGAGGACAGTGAGACTGAAAACTGAGTTTGCCGCTCGCTATTTTTGTCTTGATGTTGTTTTCTCCCGTATCCTTAATATCATGTTCGATTTCTGTACACGGGAATTCTTGACCGCACGACAGTTACAAAGTTACTAACAACATGATGTGATTGCATTTACAAGCGACCAGCGGCAACAAAGCATGGTACCAAGTTCAAAGGTAAGGTTGCTAGATCACACTCTCATCCATCAGACCATGGGAATGATGAACATCCTGTGCAACCGCGGGCCGTTCAAAAGTGTTCCTGGATTGCACAGTCAAACCAGTGAATGACGAAATTATCGAACAACGGTCAAACCTTGGCAAATGTAAACTCGACGTTGTTGCTGGTGTGTTGCAACGTCGCCTCCTTAATCGCCTTGGCCAGCACGCCGGGCCCGCAAAAGTATGTCTGTCATGATATTAAAAATCTCTTCGAACGAGATGTGGAACGGGAACTTACGCCAACTCTGGTCCTGAGCTGGCCTGTGCTGCCGGGCAGGTACTGACCAATTTCAATTGCCTCCCGGATCCGACGGTAAATGCTCTTCCATTCGGGCCTACCGAACATGGTACGGGTGCGAAGCAGTGTCAGAGGATCATACTCGGCACCAGCGTCGTTGACTGCAATGTTCCAAAGCATGTTTTCGTCGATCTTCTGAGTCAAATAGACATTGATGCGGAGGAAGTTGGCTGGTATGGGATGAACAAGGAGAATATCGAGTCGAGTGACGATACTCACGGTCGAATTGAGCGGCTTCAACGTCTTGGAGAAGGGATTGGAACCAGCCAAAAGAAGGTGCGTCACGACAAACCCAAAAGAACTCGACGCGACGGAGAGAGCCGAGGTCCCCCTTCTTTTGACGGTACCAAATGTGTTTCAGAATGGACGCGAAGGGAGTTACGCCTACGGAGGGGCTTTGGGTGAGTTGGGGAGTGGTGGAGGGTGTGAATGGGGACATACCAATGCCGGCACCGATAAGGATGGCAACCTCGTTATCAAAGACGTCCTCTGCAGGGGCACCATAGGGGCCGTCGATGCGAACTTGAGGGAGAGGACGAGCAAAGGGAGACGGGTCGAGCTCGACAAAGTCACCGCGGGTTCCGCCGCACTGGGCTTCGTCCTTTTCGACACCCTTCATGGCGGTCTTTGTCATTGTGGCCACGACCGAGGGCCCGCATCCAAGACGTTCGCCAAGAGCATGCGTCCAGTCACCGACCTGGCGGATGTGTACGGAGACATAGGGATCTTCCGGAGCGGACGTAATAGTGAACTGCAAGGAGATGAGAGGAGTGTTGGATAGGAAGGTGGGAAGGGATACGTACGGGATGCCACTGAAAGCGGGAAATCTCAGGAACTTGGATAAAGAGCCACTGGCCGGCCGTGTACTTGAAGCTTGGCTTTACGATGCGGAGCTCCATGGCGCCACTCGGGTGAACGAGGACCTTTGAAAGCCTGGTTGCTCTCCTTGCACGATATTCACGGTAGATGCGCTCCGCAAAGTAAGCGATTCCGGGCCAGATGGTGAACCTCCAACTCTCGTAGCCGAGACAGTGTTCAGTAGAGTAAAAAGGGAATGACGGAATGTAGTCTGGATTGACGGAATCGCGGACGAAGCAACCGGTGGCGTGTGAGTAGAGACCGATGAAGAAGAAGAAGGCGAGGTGGTGAGTGTACCAAAAGGCCTCGAAGCACTGGTGACGAATTTTGCGGTGAGCGGTTGAGTAAATGAGGACCATGATGAGGAGCATAAAGTGGCCAGTGATGCCGCCAGCCTGGGTGTAGTGGATGTCGAGGGCGGTCTCCGTGCGAACCTCTGCCGGGGGATGAGCTGGGGGAAGGGGGGAGGGAGGGGGGGACTTACGGGTGAGCTCGATGTTGAAGAAGTTGACA